>CM055095.1:56986843-57107897 GCA_029204225.1 Diphasiastrum complanatum | reverse complement strand
TTTCTTCTTGTAACACTCGCGTGCCCAATGACCCGGTTTATCAAAGGCCCTTATGTCACCTAGAGCGGTATTTGGCCGGACTTCAATACATGCCACGATCTTCCACAACTCTTTCTCCATCAAAATGCTCTTCATTTTGAATTTCCAGATGTTGTAGTTAGAAGCCCCATCAAGTTTGCTTGCATCGCTCAAAATTGCCTCATTGATGTTTGCCATCTCCAAACTACTTGAAACTTCACTTGTAGGCTATAAGGTATATACTGGAGCCAACCGTGATGTCATAAATCAATCATAATGACCTGCAATTTTTGGCTTAACAGGCCACCCGCCGCTCTTTCTCCAAATTGGCATCGTTTTTCGAAATGCTTCTCATCACCAACTCTCAGCTTCTTGCCCAGTGGAATGGTGAAATCACTTTTGGCGCGCTTCGAACACTTTCTCCACGGCAATCACTCTGTTTTGGTGTATCGTACTTGCAGGTACAGTCAAGGTGCCCTTCGTTTGGAAGGCTATAGCCTTTTGTTTGGCCAAAATAGGCTAAAGGAGGTGAAAATAAGGGCAATTTGGGTTTTTGAACTGTTTCTTCAGTGTGAAGAAACTTCACCCTTCAAAAACTTGGGACCCAACAATTTTTTTCAGTTTGAAGATTTTTAATGAAATTGCAATGCACTTTGCACTTCAGACCCCTTCAGACTTTTTCACATCAATCCAACGGATCCTTAAGATCCAACGACCCACCAGTCGTGTAATAACCATCGTCGATCTGTGTGATTCGAGATCGGACGGCTTTCCACGCTTTTGTGCGTTGATCAAGGGCCTTCGAAGCACCAAGCACTTCAGGCCGCTAACTAACTAACTGAACTAGGCGTGCGAGAGGTCTCGCGACCTCTCCTCCTCTTCTCTCTCTCTCTGCGATGGATTTTTCTCTCTCTTCACAGGCTATGGCTGCTCCCTGTGGATCAATCTGGTTTCTTTCTTTCTCCACGGCCAGTCGCGGCCTCCTTACTGCTGAATCGCACTACCAGGGCGGCCATTCTCAACAACTTACAGCTCTGAAAAAGGCCTCCTACAAGGAGATATCCCAAATTTTGCACTTTGAAACCCTAGAAACTTTGAAGAGAAGGATATATTGGGCTTTACTCAGGCTTTCCCTGAGCTTTCACTTACAGCTCCTATCTGGCTGAGGTCGCCCTACAGCAGGCCATCTTCTGCTCCAAACCGCTCTTCAAACGGTGTTCGATTGGATTCAAACCAATCACAAACGCCAAGCAATCCTCCAAAAGAATTTTTCAGCTTCAATCTTTGCTTGCTTTCTGATTCAACCGACAATTCTCTGTCTCTGAGTCCTTTTTACAGTTTTGAGCCGTTCCACGAATCTCCACAGACTTGGTTTTGTGCTTCCTAGCCAACAAACCGTCGTGAATTCGCAGCTCTCTGTTCTCGTCCGGTGATTCAAGCCACCAAGGGCTCTGATACCAAGTTAAGAAAACACAGTTTAAACACCCGACCGGATCAATCACCACAGCACAACATCAAGTGCAACAAGAACATAGAATTACTCACCTCAAACTGTATATTTCACTAATAAGTAAGTACAAAGATAAGTTGCTTAAAAGCACTCAAAGGGCTCGTAAAAGAAAGATAGCCCGATAACTCTAGAACTAAGCACACGTGGTGCCGTTGAAATAAGAAAGCAGTATATAAGTCGATCATTGCTATTTTAACTATAGGTGTGATCGGAAAATGTTGTAGTTAGGATTTTGGTAATCCTAGTAAATAATTGCTTAATACCTTATATTAATTTCCTGGATTAAGTTTATTAAATTGAATTCGTAACTAATGTCTTTGTAACCATTGAGTTATCCGCAGTTTTGGATGTCAATTGTAATGTTAGAAGTAGAATCTGATACATGGATTACATTGGATCTGTTAATTGATAGAAGCTTGCCCCTAGAGTTAATGCTCTTGGATCCATGGATATTCGAAGCTTATCATTAACTTGGAAGGATCAGAATGTAATATTGAACCATGTTAATTCTTTTGTTTAGATCACAGGATCAGGTGTGGATTTGTGGTATCCATCTGATGGGCATGCCAGTCATCCAAAGAAATGGATTCTCTAGTGCTTGGAAACAAAAGTTATTTTGCTATAGTGATTGTAGGACAGCTAGATGATCAATGGATCTCTAGAATATCAGATAAGGTGATTAAGGGTTTTTTGGAAGGAAAAGTTGATGGTATGGGACATCAGTAATTTTGGAAAGAAAATTCTAGGACTGTAAAGATCTGATGATCAATGGTGTGTTTAGTACTTGGTCACGATATGCAAAAGAAGAAAACCATTTGATCAAATGTGGGGTATTTTGAAAAATTTTGAGGTTTAATCTAGATCCCAATGTGGTATCTCATTATTTACAAAATCAGAGGCCCTCAAATCTATTTCTCGCTTTCTTAATTAATTCTTTACTTCTTAGTAATTTCTCGAATATAGGATATCAGACTAATTTATATGATTCTTTCCAGCATGAAGTTATTCTTCTGAAAGAGTGTTATGTCATATAAAGTACTACTTGTGTGAATAGACTTGGAATTCAGATAAATTCTAAGGTTAAAATGTTTCAATTTCTTAAACCGTGGAATATCTCTGTTGCGTAAATGGATTTCAATGGTAGTTTCTATCACTCAGAGTAAAAATATTTGAAGGAAAAGTCCTGTGTGTAATAGGGCGTATCCTTTAGTGAAAGCACTTATTACTGACTTTTCTAGAATTTAGATATTTTCATATATCATCTTTCCAGTTAACTTTTATGGAAATTTATAATTTCTTTAAAAGGAGGGGTGAAGTGGTGGGATAAAATTCTATTAGGGAATCTATTGGTTGCATAGCTTTCGGAAGAGAACCAGCTAGGGTATAGAAATAAGATAGGATCTGATTCTGAAAGAAATTTTGGATAGACTCAGAGTAAGATGCCTAATTGGAACTTTTTGAGGAATTCTCTAGGGATTGTGTGGACAATCTGGAACAAGTTTGGAATTTGAATCATTATCTATAAGTAGTACAGTAAAAGGTTGAAAGTTACTAATTTCATTTTGATTGGAATAGACATAAGTTTGATTAGAATTTTAAGTCTTAGAGTTCTATATTAGATCAACCTAATCTTAGTTTAAGGTAAATGGGATTGGAAAACTGTTGAGAGAAAATTTTATTCGTCTCAGAGATTTCCCAGATATGTTATTTACTCATGAGAAATAGAAAATATTTTGTAGCTAAGTTACAAGATCTTAGTGAGATATGTGAGTAACATATCTGGGTTCTGGAGGAATCTGCCAGATAAAAATGTGTTTATGTACTGGGTCATAGTGAGATTATTCACATATGTGCACGATTAATCTTGTATGAATCTACTATATATTCCTAGTTACTAGAGTTATTTGGTGCACTTAACCTAGTCGGTGAACATGAACATATGATCAAGTATTGTTTTGATAGATACTTGCAGAGTTAACAAATCTTTGTATGGAAGATTTATGGATTAACTTATAAATGATTTGGGTAGGGATCTTAATGTGGTGTTATACTAGTATAATTGAGATCTGCAGCTAGACATTTGAGATTTTTGAATCATTGGCAATTAACTTCAGTAGTTGATTACTCCAGAGTGAAGTTAATTGGATCAGTGTGATGTGGATTCACCAGAAACTGATGGTTTTGATTTATATTGCTTGTAAGACGTATGATTAGTGAATCATTTGGGTTCATCAGTTAAAATTGTGTGCATTGGATATGCAGTATTCTTGGGATAGAATATTCCTTAGTAAAGAAAGGAACTCAGCTCATTAGTTGATTGTATCCCAGAGAGCTCAATTGGATAGCGAATCATAATGGATCCAAGAATAATAACTGAATTGATATTCAGCAGGACTTTTGGGTATCTAGATCTGATTCTGGATTGTAATCTAAAGTTTTTGTAATCGAAGATGATTGTCATCTTGGTATGCGTTCAATCTTTAATTACCAATAGTTTCTAGACCTTGAATCTTACATTTCAGCTAAAGAATCATGTTTGAAGAGTATTCCTAAATCCAGTATTTTCTTAGTGAAAAGATTTTGGAATGATTCTTACTTTTCCTGAGTTATGTTGGACATATACTCCAGTATCCTATAAATGATTAAGTACGGGTTTTGGATTCCAGGAAATTATGATTGACGAATCATACGAATCTAAATATTTATGATTGACGGATCATACATAGATACTTAATTGTTGTCAGAGGATTGTAAAGAATTGTAATGATTCCTAAGTGTGACGATTAAGTCTTGGTATGCTAATTGAGTAAGAATTCAGATCAGTGTTTTGAATCTTTTTACTCCAGTATTTTAATTGAGAACCTATGGATCTCACAGACATTATCTTATTTATCTAGTGGATGCTATTCTACTACAGTTTATGGTCTGCAGATGTTTGAGTACAATTTTTTCGTTTGATTGGATCTCCAGTTATCGTAGGAGACAGACAAGTCTATTAAGATGAATGAATGCTATTTTCCTGCATTTGGTGCTAGGAATAGGAGCATTTAACTCAAAAGAGTATCTGGGATACTCGGAGTTGAGTTTTAATCATTTTATATCTTAATGATTCTCCTAGAGTTTCTAGTTGAATGAATTATCATATCTTAGAATTGGATTCTAAGGATAGTTGTACTTGGAAGCTTTTTATAATTTGTTTGCCAGAGTTTGTGGATAATTTCAGACTGTAATTATTATTTCTTTTCTTTAACTTTAATCTCCTAAGTTAGGTATACTTCATCCAATGGTTCATGTAGGTGTTTTACATGAAGGTGATGTTACTAATTTTTATTGAGTGTAACCATGTTGAGAAAATATCTCTTAATGTACTTTTCCAAACCAGAATTTGTACTCCAGAACAGAGATTAATGGTTGAAAACAGTTTTCTCTGAGTACTTGTTTGATATGAAAATCAGATTAAGGATAATAATTTTCTCAGTTAATACTGAAAGCTAAAGGAACCTTAATTCTTTCCTGTTCTTTGGAGCTTCTAAGGATAGAAGCAATTTAAGGAGGGAAGAATGTTATGGCCATATTCGATTAAGGACCTGGAATAGTCCTAATATGGTAGACCGGCCCTCCAGTACTTGAGATTATTGGTCATGCCGAGATTTAATTCCATGTTGAGGCCAGTTTGTGACTAATTACCTTGAGAGGACCCAGACACTCTAATTAAGACATATGGAGTATTGCATGTCTGTGTGACGGATATATACAGGAGGACTGCATGAAGAGATGTGATCTATTTATAGTTGACCTGCATGGAGATTGCATGGGTTCATGCACAAGACTACTCTCTATATAATGAGGTGGAGATTCTCCCGTCGACATATTGAGTTTAGATTATCAGTTTCTCTCTTCTCCTCTTGCTTCACATGCATGGCTTGGGGGCTAGATCCAGGTTTGATCTAGGATTGGTTGGGCGGTTTGGCTCCATAGTCTCTCCTATTGTGTTCTCTTATCCTCATCTTAGGGGTTATCCTTGAGGGTCTTAATACTCTGTCTTTCCAGCACCTCCTCATCGCTGCGCGAGAGCTCCTCCCCCTCTCTGCCCAAGCTTGTCTTCCTCCTTTTGAGCAACTCCTCACTTTCAATTCAGATCACCTGCAAGAGACCCTCTTGGAGTGCATGCACAAACATATCCTTTCCAGCATGCTCTCTGAGGCTCCTTCGGTGTTGCATCGAGCTCGGCTTCTTTCTTGTGCGGGTCTTGGTGCGGGGGCTTGGCTGTTAGCTCGGCCTGTTGTTTCTTCCTTTCGGTTGTCTTCGGCCATCTTCACCACTGCTCTTCGTCTTCGCTTGGGGCTTCTTCATCCTTCGGTCTTGTGTCTCTCCAGGTGTGTTTGCGGTCACCCTATTGATGCTCGCTATCCACCTCCTCTGATGTCCTTCTGGGAGTGAGCGCACAGATGTTGTCAGAGATGCAGCGGCCGCTATAGCCAGAGATGGAGGATTCCATGTCCTCAGAGAGCAGTCTCATGTCCTTTCTTCTTCCACGTCCCACTCTTCCCGCAGGCGTGTTGACATTGTCCTCTCTCGGGATGAGTTTCGTACTTTGGCAGATGTTGTTGTTGCTGATCACACACGTGGTGACCTATTGCCTCGCTCTGCCTTCACACCAGGAGAAGCGACAAGCGTGGCAGCACAAGAGAAGGAAAAAAACTACTCCGATAGGCACCCCACTGATGCTTTTCTTCCCTTGGCAATTGAGACTTATGGCACCTTGCATCGACGCTTTGAGGATTTTCTTCGCATGTGTTCTCATCAGGCGGAAGAGCGTCAAGGTATTCCTGGTTCTATTCTCGTGGCTTCTTTCAAACAACGTGTTTCCATTGCCCTGCAACGTGCTCAGGCCCTATCTATTCTACAAAGGGTGACGGTGGCTGGGTCTGCTACATCTCATCTCCCTTCATTAGCCGACTCACCACCTCTTCACTTTTCTGATTTGTTGCAGTCAGTTGGTAGACTCCCACGGACATCATCATAGTTTATGCACTTTTATTTCCAGGATTTGGATTAATCTTAACTTTATTGCAAGCTTCGCTCTTGTTTGAGCCTACTTTTGTTTAAACTTTCCTTTCCGGGTGTATATATCTTTTTCATCAATGTACCTACTACTTTTTCCTACGAATAAATGTGGACGGGTTTACTTGCCCATAATACTTTAAGGTTAAGAAGAAAGAACCTTTTCTTTTAAGGACTGCCCTCCTTCCTTAACGGTCATCTCTTCTGCAAGAAATCCCATCACCAGATCAGGCTTTGCATCAGCTTCCTTCACAGAAGATCGCGATCCTTTCAGCAAATGGGCTGCTCTCATCATCTATTTGCACCAGCAGGGAGTGCATTTTCTTACGGATTTTGATCCGCATTTACTCTCCACAGCTGCACACCAGTTGTGGGCTGAATAGTTTCTTCATGAATGGTCTTTGACCATCAGGTACGCATCAGTGTAGGTCCGTATAGATTGTATGCACTGCTTGTTTGCAAATTCCTTTCAGGCATTTGATTTGCAGGATGGATCACCCTCTTTTGCAACGCTACTTCATGGCCCTCCAAAGAAAGACTCAGGGTTTGGTTTCTTCAAGAAACAGGTCTGCCTTTTTCCAAGGCTTCAGGCAATAAGAAAACGGTTGGGTTTTGCACAATCTTTTACACTACTGATCCTTGTAAGACATGTTTGAAAAGCAGGATCTTCGCCATATGTATTAGCTTTGCCGCAGTAGCAGTAAGCTATTGTGACGATTTTGATAATATAAATGGTTTTTCCTTTTTCCTGATATGCAATTTGTTTTTGTTTACTAACTTTTTTTCTCATTAAAATGCCCTGGATAATGCAAAGCTTCTTGTGATTTGTAGATCACCTTCTTAACATAGTCACATAAAGACAGGTAGGCATATTTCTTTACATTTATTGTCAGTTACATCAACCGGGCACTAATAATAGCCAATAAAATTGCAATTTCAGTACAATATTTCCAACAATAGCTTCATGAATAAAAAAGCACAGCAGTTTGTTTCTAATGGTGAAAAGTAAAGAGGAGGGTGGGCAGCCTTGTCTTATACTACATCAAATAGGAAAGTGCAAGAGAGGACAATGTTAAAGCTGAGCTAGTATTCATCTAGAGGGCTTTAGTGACTCCATTGATTTTGTCAAAAGCTTTATCCACCTATTTCATGACACTAGCTTCAGTTCTGTGGTAAGCATAACTACTAGCAGACCAAATTTTTAAGATGGCGTGTGTTATATTTCTTCCCTTGACAAAGCCTAATTGTTCCTTCGAGATGACTTTGCCAAAGATAGGTGAGATCCTATTGCCCAGAACTTTGCCAACAGTTTTAGAGAAAACTTCTGAGCGTAATGAGAGGTGGAAAGTCTTTTTAGCATAATGAGAGGAGCTTTGACTTTGGAAATCATTTCAATAAGACCTTTTGACATTCAAGGAGGAAAGGCTTCCCATCGTGAGTTCCTTGAATTGTGTCTAGAAGAATAGAGCCTTATACATTCCCGTGAGCTAGAAATTAATCTTGGATGATCCCATTGATGCTCGGTTTTTTATTTTTGAGAATTAAGGGTATTAGTATCACAAAGCTATCTGAATTCCACCCAAAGCACACCAAAGTAGGCACCAAATATCCACTTTATTGATTTCTCTTCAAAGTACATGGCAAGCTACAAACACAAACACATAAGAGCACTACTGCTAGATCTCCTCCCAGTCACCTGCTACAGAGATTATGATGAGGAATGCCTCTCTCTAGGCTCACTTATACATAATCCTCAAGCACCCACTTAACCCTGACCCTTTCCTAACGTCGACACATGGCAAACCCCATGCACAATCAACACTTGTCACTTAGCAGTACGTTGACACATTGGCAAGCAAGTAGGAGGACCGTTCGACCCGCATCACTCATGCACTAGACCAAGTGTCCCAATGTGCATATGACACGTGTCCCGTTGATTGGTCAACTCTTCTACTTTTTAGGAGGTCAGTCCAACTCTAAATTAAGAGTGCCCTATACCAAATATAAGCAGGACAACAAGTTACCAAAGACTTGCTATTTACATTTTTACAAAACACCACAGGCCGGTGTGAGCCATTTTATTTTAATATTTACAATTTACAAGTCCAACGTGTTCACACACTGAGGCAGGAATATAAGTACATAACATCATTCCTTCCCTCCTCAAGGAACATCGTCCGTGATGATAAAAGAAGGGTACTATGCATGCAAAGCGTGCGCGGTCTCGCGGGTAGCATCAGTGAGAGGTCTACTGTGCCACGCAACAGTACTCACGGATTAGACAGTTTCTAAGCCGTCTCTCTCTCCGGTCCGTGCATCACCTCTCCATGCTCCTGAAACAATACAAGTCCATTAGGTAGCAAGTTACAACCCTCATGTAATATCCTCTTTAAGCGTGAAACATGAAAAATAGGATAAACTTTACAATCCTGAGGCACTGCTAGTTTATAATCAACATCATTAAGCTTTTTAACTATTTTCCAGGGTCCACAATAACACGAAGATAACTTGTACCACTTCTTTGTCTTAAGAGAAGTTGAGTCCTTTGGAATCAGGAGAAACACCATGTCTCCTTTCTCGAACTCTCTTGGTGTGCAATCCCGATCAGCAAATTTCTTTGCGCGATCCATCGCTTGTTTCACATTTTTCTTGGCTACCTCAAACATTTGTACCATGTGAGTTAGAAAGTCAACAACACTAGGCACTTTATGAGGCATCCCTACAGTAATTGGACTTGTTGGCCTAAAACCATAGTTCAACTCGAAAGGACTCATCTTAGTAGAAGCATTCCTTTATTCGTTGTAAGCAAATTCCAACAACGACAAATATTTCTCCCGTTGCGTTTGCTTAACACTTACGTACACCCTAAGCATGTCGTCGATGGTTTGGTTAACTCTCTCTGTTTGACCATCCATTTCAGGGTGATCTGTACTGCTCATTCTCAACTGACCCGTAAAGCGTGGATCTCTATCAAACACTATGGATGATGGTAACCCATTAAGTCTAAATACATGCTGTATGAATAGATCAGCTACCACGAGTGCATCTATCTTATAATGGGTTGGAATGAAATGAGCCATTTTTGTGTGTCTGTGAACGACAACCATTATGGCATCATGTTGGAGCTGCGAGGTGAGCTTCTTGCTCTCGAAGGCTGGACGTCATAACATCTACAAAAATAATTTCCATAGGGCTCATCAAGTGCTACAAGAATAGAAGGTGATATTACAAAAACAAAGGGAAGAGATACCATTTATGTGAAATAAAAAAGGGAGATTGAGAAAAGGATACTCTGCACATATTGCAAAGGGTCATCTGCTAACTTTGTTGGCCATCTCCACCAATACTATTATCCAAAATGGCTAGATTTTAGATGATTATAATAGTAGAATTCTATACATCCCACCCTTGTTGTTGTCGATCAACAATGGTTGACAATGGTTGTATCGCGAAAGAGCATCAACCTCAAGACATGAGAATCCTATGTTCAAACGGCCAATGATTGAAGGAGATGTTTCAAGGTCTACCATGGCTTGTGAAGCTCTTTTCACGTTTTCGACATAATCGTTGGCTAGATTTTATGCCAAATATTTCCAAATATGGTTTTGCAGGGTCATAGGTGTCCAAAATAAGCCCAAGGTGGAAAATGATTGGTTTAATACCAATTTTTCGGTACCATTGGATTTTGGATTTGCTAATATACTTAAAGTTCAAAATGATTCTTCCTTGGAAAAAAAAATGTTTGGAGAGATTGTAAAATACAATTTTATCGAGGGGTTTGACCAAGCTGCCAAGATCCTTCTGAGAGCTTTGTTGTGAAGGTTTCACACATGTGAAGACCTACCCAACACCCACAATGATCTAAGGTAATTTGTGATTGCACATAGATCTATCACCTAGATTGAAAAACAATGTGTATCATATAGATTGCTTCCCAACATGCTTTTAGAGAGTGAAAAACAGCTTACCCGAGAGAGAAAGGGAAAAGATTAAATGGAGAGTTTTTTGAGCCATTTTCAAACATGCTCATGCTTCCAGATTAACTGAAATAGTTCTTTTTGTTTGTATAAAGCATGACGTAATATGCCAACAGAAAAATGATAGAATTTTATAGTACAATTGAGTGTCGATCCCACTGGAGAGCAATGAAAGAGCTAATACTGTCATTATTAATGAAAAACAGAGAAAAACGAGTGAAGTGAAAAGGTGATTGCAAACGAGTCATTGACACATATTTCAGCAATGCGGCTGCCAGGACAACCTTGATAAATAGATTCCAATTCCACATAAACAAGATCATAACACATGAGCACAAGTTGAATGCTTTGCAATGAGTTCCAAACTCAGATTAGGAGTAAACTTGGAGCATTGAGAACTACTAAGAACCCAACTCGCACATGGCATATCATTCTAAACTCAGGTTAATGGAATGAAGCATTTAAATGTAGGGGTTAGAGACTCGCCATCTAGCAAAATGGTGCTCACTTGTCATTTCGACCCTCATCAGTCAAATGAAAACTTGCAAACAGATTACCCATTAATGCTAGTTCGAAAGATAGCACTTGTCAATTCAACCCTCACCAATCAAATGAAAACTTGCAAACAGATTTTGGATGCTTCTTCTTTCCATTGGTCTTCTTTTTGCCCTTGAATGAGAAATTGGCTTTCTCATCACCATCCTGCAAAGACAAGGAACTCATCCTAGATTTTGCATGGAGCATCCTACACTCTTCAGCCACTAATACACTCTGAAGTTTTTCTATAGTTGGCAAAGTGTCTTGGATGGCAAAACTTCGGACCAAATTTGCAAAGTCATCTCCTAGACCATGAAGAACAATTTGTACAAGCTCTCCATCATGAATCTTCTCTCCAATGGAAGCCAACTCCCTATTTAGAGACTTGATTCTAAGTACATAATCTTGTGCACTCTCCTCACTTCTCTTCATGCTTTGCAAAATCTGATTTCTAAGCATGAGTACTCTTGAAGTGTTACTAGATTCATAGATTGATTTTAAAGACTCCCAAGCCTCTTTAGCACTAGTACATGCTAATACTTCTCTCAACAAATCATTGCTCACATTCATCTTCACACAATGAAGTGCAAGCCTAGATCTCTTCTTGTATCTAGCTAACTCTTGTGCACCTAGAGGTTCATCTTCATCTTCAATCAAAAACTCATGAAGGTCTTGGAGCACCAAGAGTGACTCCATCCTAACCTTCCAAATAGCATAATTTGTAGAATTCAATCTCTCACTAGCTTCTAGAAGGTATGCTCCAGCAGATCCCATCTTACTAGTGACTTCTACAAACAAGAAATAGATTTGATTGACTTGAAACTCACAAAGGTCTCACACTTGCAGTGTTTCACTCAAATTTGATTTCTAGTCCAACAAATGGACTTATAATCACAGTTCTATCACTCCCTCACAAAGCTGGAATGAAGATAAGATGAAGTGAAAACTACTTTCAAACAAATCTTGCCAAGAAATGGATTTGATTGTCTCTAGAAACTCACTAAGGTCTCTCTCTTGTAGTCTTTCACTCAAATTAGATTTCTAATCCAACAAATGGACTTATAATCTCAGTTCTAGCACTCCCTCACAAAGTTGGAATGAAGATAGGATGATGTGAAATCTACTTACAATCAAATCTTGCCAATTTTGGCTATTTTTGGACAAAAAAATGACTTAATCTCTTTCTTCCTTCTTGGTGTACTTTCAAGACTTGTTTTTAATCTTAATAGGACTTGAACTCAGCCTAGATTAATTAGATTCCATGAAACAAATTCAAATCTAATCAATGGCAAATGATCTTGGTAGATTATCCTAGGATCTCCATGAAAAATTACACCAACAGCTCACAAATTGAATTTTTTTGGATCAAATGAATACCATGCATTAAATGCAGGTTCAGAGGTGCCCACACATGTGGACAGTACGGATTTGGACCCCTACCAAGTTTGGGATCAAATCTTCTCACCAAAATCAAGATTCTAGCTTGCCCTCTCAATACTAGTTTTTAGCACCAAAACTTGCTAAAAATGGATTTGCATTAGATCAATGGCTTATGCTCTTGTACTTGGCTCTGGTAGCATGTGAAAGTACTGTACTTTAGGACCATAAATTGATCTACAAAAGATCCACAAGAGTGATTAGATGCTTGCTTAACAATCTATCAAAAAACTAGACACAAAAAAGTTGATCTAGATTGGCAATTTGACAAACAACAAGCATTAACAATCAAAAGCATTGATAAACATTGAAATCCGAGCCCACACATGTGTACTACAGGCCGTAGTATGGCCTTCAACCTGAGAAACAAGTAGAAATTGATTTGGTTTCATTTGGATCACAAAAACTCAATGTACATAGTGAACTAGCTTGAGATTGCCAATGAGCTCCAAAAAATTTCTCTCTTCTCACTATGGAGAGAGGGAATACATAGCAAATTTGACTTCCTTCTTGAAGTTAGGTGAATTTCCAGCATGTAATAAGGAAGTTAACTCACTCTCCTTGACCTAAAATGAAACCCTAGTCTATTTCCTAGAGTCATGCTTGGTAGATAGCTAGTTGGTCAAATTTTCACCTTAAATCTAGGATTTAGGTCCTATAAACTAGGAATCACTATCAAAATGACATGACCAACCCTATGGACTTGACCTAACCTACATTAGGAGTGGGTTGCCATGTGGCATCTTGGTCTCACATGTGCGGAACCCAATTATACACAATATTTACAATGTTCTACATGGTTTTTGATCAAGCTAGATTTGCCAATTTTTGGCAATTCTTCACAGTGAGTCCCAAAATAGAGAAATACATGGGAAAAGTGAGGTAAACACTACCATGGGGATGATTGACAATAATGAAATTCGGAAAATACCTGTTGAGCAAGGAAAGGAGGTGAATATTTATGTTCACTAATCAAAGTTTGATGGTAGTCTTTATTACAAGTTTTTGAACGAATTTATACATGTTTTTGCTTGGAATTTAAAGGATTTCCTGCAAAATTTCGTGAACACCAAATTGACCTAAAAACAGAGGCTCTACCAATTCGACAAAGGCAGTATA
This sequence comes from Diphasiastrum complanatum, assembly GCA_029204225.1. Taxonomy (NCBI): domain Eukaryota; kingdom Viridiplantae; phylum Streptophyta; class Lycopodiopsida; order Lycopodiales; family Lycopodiaceae; genus Diphasiastrum; species Diphasiastrum complanatum. The sequence continues at coordinate 57,094,235 of CM055095.1, read as the reverse complement.
GATTAAATCCTAAATTTTTCTTGATGGTGAAAGTAGAATTAGATAAATACCTTGAAGCTGGGATAATTTATCCAGTTCTGAGCAGTGAATGGGTATCACCCATTGTGGTGGTACCAAAGAAGAAAACTGGTAAAATTCAAGTAAGGATTTTAGAAAACTAAATGAAGCAACAAAAAAATATTACTAAAGGTTTTAGTCCATTTCACGCACTTTTAGATATGCGACAATTCTCCCAAAAAAATGCAAAAAATGCGACACTCTATAGATCATACGAGATTCCGAGTTCAGACTGTCTACATCTTTACGCTCCAATAACGATTGTCCTAATTAGTCAGTTAAACAGCTGCTAAACTATCTTGTAATTGTAAAGCTAGAATAATACAAGATCTACCAGCTGCTATAAATAAATGAGCGACTGGAGAAGTAAACGAGATGCTTGAAAATATTTCATCAGAGATCAAACGACCAAAACAGGTCTTCGTAGCAGCTGACTCCTCAGAGTTGGTGATTAGAGAGAGAGAGAGAGAGAGAGAGAGAGAGAGAGAGAGAGAGAGAGAGAGAGAGAGAGAGAGAGAGAGAGAGAGAGAGAGAGAGAGAGAGAGAGAGAGAATATTTAGAGCGATAGCTATTGTTTTGTTTCTGTAAGTGGGATCATGCACTTATCAGCACAATTGTATTGTGATCTGATCATTGTTACTACAACTTTAATATACAGAATCACTATTGTTCCATCTCTTTGCATTCTTGTTGAATGTTCATTAACTCACTCTTTCCTTGAAATAGATTCATAACAGAGAAATGTGTGGCTATCTTTGATGCCTAATTGTACTCACATTTCTTTGTATCATAATATCAGTATCAAAGAATTGCATGGCTGTCTCAGACGCCTAATTGTTTTCGCAGTTTCTCTTCATGGTAGTCTAAGACTCCTACACTGATAATTGTATTCAGTGCAACATTAGAGAAGATTTGAGCACAAAAGGGGCCTTTCAAAAATATACCTTTTATTTTTTTTCTCAAAATTTTCTTCCACATGGTCCAATCAAAACACTCAAATTTGAAATCTACGTAACGTAGCTCCTTCAAATTGATTTTCATTTCTTTTTAAAAGAAATGTAATTTTGCGTCGGGGGCAGCCCGTAAATAAGCCATTTTATTTGTAGCATAGTATGCAACTCAGCAAAAAAATAGTGTAACTTTTGAACGGCAACTCGGATTGAGACGATTACGGTGCCATTAGAAAGCCCTCGACGAGAGCTTTTCAAGACACCCAACATGACCCAGTTTCGAGCTATGGTGAAGAGGTTATGGCCAGTCAACACTTGGTCAACCAAGTGTTGACTGACCAAAACTTTGACTGGCCATAACTTCTTCACCGTAGCTCAAAACTGGGTCATGTTGGGTGTCTTGAAAAGCTCTCGTTGAGGGCTTTCTAATGGCACCGTAATCGTCTCAATCCGAGTTGTCATTCAAAAGTTATGATTTTTTTTCAGTCACAGACTATATTACCCACATAATAGCTAATCATCGAAGACTGTGTGGGCAAGATTGCGGTTAGAAAAAGATCTTATTTTAGTATTTTACATTGCCAAAAAATTGTCATCCTACGTGGCAATCCTTATAGGGCCCTTTCCAAGTCCAAATTTTCTCTAATGAACTGAACAGTTCTCTAATCTCCGTTTTCTAAGTATTCCACGATCCTTCTTAACACAGTTATCACTATTCTTCATAGTATTAATTGTCTTTCTCATGTTGATTGGGACTTCGTTTAAGAAGTTTTCCCACAGAGTGGTATCAGAGCTGATAATTCATCAGAGCCATCAACTTCAAGCTATTGTGTTGGAAGATTGAGTCAATTTATGCAAGATCCTAATAAGGAGCATTGGAAGCTAGGAAGACGAGTTTTGAGGTACATCGACATTGGAACTCGAGATTTTGGCATATTGTATGAGGGATCATCGTCTAATCTTTTTGGAATTTCAGATTTAGACTATGCTGGAGATGTAATGGATAGGAAATCCATTAGTGCTCATTGTATTTTCATAGGTGATGGAGCTATGTCAGCCACTATCTCATTGTCATCTAGTGAGGCCGAGTATAGAGCTCTCACACATTGCACAAAGGAGATGGTATGGATCAAGAAGATGATCAAGGATCTTCACTTTCTGAGTAGAAGATGACGTTGTATCTGAGTCCATTTTGATCGAGTTCAAGGAATCCAACACCTTCTTTTTGTCCCTTTTTGTCATATTGTTGGATTTGTCCTTGTTGTCTTTATCGTAATCGGCGTGACATTCGCCTCGCGGTTGCGAATATCAACATCCACTGTAGCTATAGCCTCTTTGGGTAAATCAGTCCATCGAATCACCTGGTTAAAGCGTTGTTTCAGCTGATTCTTCTTATTCACATGTGCCCTTGGTGGATCGATCCTTGAGACTTTTGCCATAGCAGACTTTTGCGGCAGTTGACCTTGTACTTTCTTGATTCCGTAACGATCTGGGTCCATGTGTTGTAGGACCTGCTCATCAGCCAGCTCAATCTCCTTATTATAAGTTAGAGCATGTTGCCAAGGAACTAAATCATCATCCACTGGGTTCTCAATAGGTTCTGCTGACAGCCATGCTATGTTTATCATATTCACCCCAAATGTGATTGGTGTGTCCATAGTGTAACACTTGGGTGAAGATGTGCTGGGTTCAGGATCTGATTCATATTGACATGCTTGGCAGTCAATAGTTGCTAATGCATCCGTCCATCTCATGACATCCGTCTCTGAATCATAGTGACCACCCTTGGCTGGCCTTGGGCGATCAATCGTGTGATCTGTTGTGGATGATCCGTCATCAGCTTTGGGTGCAATAGGTTTCACCGCCCATGTGGTTGGATCAACCTTCACAGCCTGCTCTCTGTTCTCAAATGTGAGTTTTCTCGTACCCCAGTTGTATACTACTTGTGCAATCCTCACCCATGGTCTTCCCAGTAAAACACGATATGTAGTTGGAGATTCAGGTATATCCATGACTACAAAAGTGATCACAAAATGCATGCCTGCTATTTTTATAGGGATATCAGCAACCACACCCTTTGGTTTTACACAGGATTGATCCGCTAGCTTGATGGCGAATTGTGCTGGCTTCAACCCTTGTAAACCCCACTTTTTATACAAAGTAGTGGGGATCAAATTGACTCATGATCCTCCATCTACTACTGTTGCCTCGTCCTCGTATCTCTTGTGTTTGATTGGCAAGGTGATGTTGTGTTCCTCACTTTCCCACAATGCCCCGATGTGGAGGACATTACTTGTTTCTTCATAGCCCATACAATATATGGGCTTAGGCGCTACTGGCTCCTCGTCCGTTTTGGCCCATTTAGCCAAAAGGCTTTTAGCTTGTGCCGCAATCTGTAGTAATTCCCCGAGAGGTAAACTAACACGGCTTGCCAATAAGATTGTGAGCCTTTCGGTGCATGGCTACTCAGGCTCCACCATGTGAAAAGGTGGTTCATGATGATGCAACCGATCGTTCTGATCATTGCACATTGGTGAGCCCATTTGCGGTTCCCATTCGCCGTCAACTGGAGGTTCCGTACGATTGTCCCTTTCTTGCTCTTTTTCCTCTGCTTGTGCTCTCTGTATCCAGTGTCGTTTTTTTTGTTACTGTCTTCTTTCTTCCCTCACATTCAGATAGGGTGCTAAAGTTGAGGGTTGGTCATCAGTGACCGATGGTGCTAGTGAGGAAGCCACTTCCTTCTTCTTATGTGCTCGCGTAACGGCTAACACAAGAGCATGGAATTGTTGCCCTTCCGGTGGCATCCTTGCTAGAACTGCCGCGTGGTTGTATTGCAATGAAGTTTAGTGGTGCACTGGTTCCAGGTCTCAATGGAAAATTTTTTAAGCAGTGTCCATAACCGCATTCTCGGCAGAAGGATATATATTGTCCTTTGTAAGGACATTCCGCAATTCTGTGTCCTTCGCCACATCCATAGCAGCCGTAGTTTCTTCCGCCTTGACGCTGAGTTTGAGCTACATAGACTGCAAAATAGTCATTTATGGCATGATCCATAAATGGTTCATCCGGTCCATACCATTGTTGCTGCTCAGGTTCAGGTGGTACTTGCATCTCTGGTTCCGCTGTTGTCAGGTTTACATGGGCCACTTGTTGATTGGTTGGCCCTGGTGGTGCAAGTAAGGCCATACGCTGTTGTTGATTCGGTGCGCCGTACCTCGGTGCCATGTTTGGTGCCCCTTGATGATATGGATAAGAAGTCTGATAAAGACTTTTCTTCTGTTGAACAATCCGGGGTTAAACGGGCAAAATGTTGTATCGTGTGATGTTGCATTGCACAGATGGCAAAATCTATGTGTCAGTCTCAAATTTTGCTTTAGGACTGGACACTCGTTTGTTGTATGGTTTTGTGTGCATACTAAACACCATACATTCTCTCGTCGTGGATACTGTAGCTGGTTTGGTTCTGGTTGATGTGACGTTGTTGCTACAGCTCCTTGTAAGGCTTTCAGTTTCTGATCAAATTGTGTCGTAAGTTGTTCCATCTGCTATTTGTGTAATTTTGTCATTTGATCCAACAGCTGTTTTGTGGATAGAGCGGATGCGTTTGATGATGATGATGTTATCGAAGGTAGATCCATCATCCTCTTCCCTGATGGCATCTTCCATAACTTCTTGCAGAGTAGGGTACTGCTCCCGTCGTTTCAGTTCTCTTCTGATGCCCCATGGTAGTCTGGCTAGAAACCACATGATCACCACATCATTGGGAATGAGAGCTGCACTACACTCAGATGGTAGATGTCTGACCCGTTCAATATAGTCCCTGAACCTTTCTCGTTTTTTCATCTTGACTTTGCTCAGCAGGAGAAATGGGTCTTCTAGGAATTTCCTTGGTATAAAGGGCGTGATGAGAGCTGCTTTAACCGCTTCCCAGGTAGATTTTTCTTCCTCTGACAGGTTGAAAAACCAATCCAGAGCCACTGTTAATAAGGACATGGGGAACAACATCAACTTTTCTGCAGGTGTCCGTTCGCCGTAGATCTCACAAGCTTGCTCGTAGATTTGGAGGAAACGGATGGAATCTGATGATCCGTCATATTTTGGTATCTCCATCCGAGGTGCTCTCCGGACTACTTGCAAGGGAGTGACAGGTACGGGTTGGCCCATCGGTTCCATTGGCGCTGGTTCCGATTCTGCCTCTTGTTGCGTGGCTGCTAATCTGGGAAAGTGTGGTGCTTGATTTACTGTCCTTCTTGCTTCTGATCATGCATATCTCAGATTCATCCGATGGTGGGGTCCAAAGTAGTGGGATCTTGCTTGTACAGTGGGATGTAGTCTAGATCTTAAGGATCTGATCAATCTGATCGGCCGGAATTGAAATTTAGGCCTTATATAGTGGTTTTTCCTTGATATCTTTTTACTCCTTGCACTGATTGATCTGATATTTTGACAGTAGTTGGATCTGGTGTAGATCTTTCCACTAATCTAGTCTACAAGGATTCTCTTGTGTGAGGGTTGGTTGTGCGAGGGTTCTTTAGTTGTTTTTGCAGATAAAAAACTTGATATTTCTCAGATCTTTGAAAAGTAACTCTTGCAAGGTTCACAGAGGCTGAATCTGGGTCAGATCTCACTATGGAATTCTCTTCGAGAGTTAACTCTCGCACTAAGTGAAAATTTCACTGTATGTGAGGGTTCAGAACCACTGTTTGGCTAGATCTTCACCATAGTCTCTATACTAACTCTCGTAGGCTTCATCACTGATGGAAATTGACATTTTGAATCGATTGAAATGGTCTGCGAGAGTTCTTACTGGAAGGATTTGCTAGATCTTCAATTTTTAACACCTAAATCCAATTTTTTGCTCATTGGAATCAAACTAACTCTCGCAGACTCTTCTGTGTCCTTGTCTCACTGAGATGGAACTTCGAAATCCTCTGCGAGAGTTCTTGCCCACTATAACTGAAAATTTTAGTGTCTGCAAGAGTTCTCTGGTACTTTTCCGTCTTTTTTTCATTGGGCACTCTTGCACAGACACTTAGACATCAAACTAACTCTTGCAAGTCTCACTGAGATGGAACTTCAGAGGGCTCTGCGAGAGTTCTGCTGAAGATTTGTATTTTTTTTTATTTTTCTCAAGGGTTCATTAAATGTTTTATAATTTTTCTCTGATTTTATGCAGGTCTAGGATAGTACCCTGGAGCTACTGCCAGCCATGCAAGGGTTAACTCTTACTGGTTTTGGAGATATTAAAATCTGATGAGATTTTAGGCTCTTTTTCCCTCCAAAATGCAGATTAGTGTGTTTTTTCGGTTTTTTGGTTGGTTGGTTTGGGTTTCAAGCCCTTAGAGGCTGTTTAGGAACTCCTCTACCCTCTCACACCTCCTCCGCTAGCTGTGAACAGTCCAAACACAAAAAAAATACAGAGAACTAACTCTAATCTCTCAAAAATCTACCTAAAACTACTCTAAAAAGCAAGAAATAGCTAAAATGCAACTACACTAGTTAGTGGAAACCTATCCCCCACAACAGCGCCACTATAGGGTCTTCGATCTTGCGTTGTAGTAGCCCTCCCGCCTGTCAACAAGGGTTAGTTCACTGGATAGGCACCTAACTATGCATAGATGCTACTTTAGTTAGCTCCCTACATTTCATCTAACTCTACCACCACTAACACTACTTCCACTAACTCAACTCCCCTAAACTACCTTCATCATGATTGTAGGTGAAAGGAAAGAGAAGATTAGAAGAGATTGAGAGAAGCGAAGATAGAAAGAGAGAGATAGAGGGTGCGAGTGGAGGTTAGCTCAAATGCTCCTTATGCTTGCTAATGGAGAAACATTAACTAAGACAACCAATCAACATGAAAATATAAAGCAATGGAAACACAATCAAAAGCATTAGCAAGTAGTGAATAGAAAATGAGGATGCTTCTCTCCAAAAAGTGGTAGAGTTTCTTCCTTCTCATTAAGCATGAAAATAGAGTACAAATGGTGCCTTTTTATAAATGGGGAAGGCCCTTGCCCCAAAATCCTATTGGCTAAAATTTACATTGATCCTATCCATTCATCTTGGACCCAACTTGATCGAAGAGTCCACAAAAAGTACATTGGAAATCACAAGATTCATGTGAGTCCAAAATTGGACCCAACTCTAAAAAAGTAAACTCTAAGTTTAAAATTGACTTTGGGCCTCACGTTTTATTCTAATTACAAAGGGGCCCAAGTCTATTATTTTATTTACAACTCAACTTGCATGCTCATTGGGCCATGGGCTTATACATGCAGGATGCCATGCCCTCACAACACATTTTATTGGCCAATATTATTTATTTACAATTCGTTGGGAATACCTCCAATAGAAGCTTAGCATACCTTTGTTGGATAATTCGAGGATTAAACAAGCAAAAGGCTGTTTCATGTCCCATAGAATTGCATAGATGACAAATAATATTCAACATTCATCATTTCAATGTTGGACATTTGTTCATGGTGTAATTTTGCTGTACAAATTGAACATCGGACATTTTTTGACTAGGAAAGGTCTTAGTGAACTTTTTCGTTGCTTTGCTACTTTGAGTCTGCACCTCTTCCAAAGCTTTCAGATCTGAGCTATTTAACATGTTCAATATAGTCTCGTACCCCTTCTCTCTTTTCCATTTTAATTTTACTTAAAAGGAGAAAAGGATTTTCTATAAATTTTTGAGATTTAAATCTTGTGATGAGGGCTTGCTTTACAAATTCCCAATCTACATGTTCTGTTTCATCTTGATTATAGAACCAATCTTGTGCATCTCCAGTTAAGGCCATCGAAAATAGCTTAAGTTTTGCAGAAAAACTTCGCCATATACCTCACATACTTTTAAATAGATTTTGAAAAATCTGATAGGATAAGATAACCCATTATACTTTGGAATCTCTAACCGAGGTGACCTTCTAACGACAATTGGAGGAATGTCCATTGTTAATCAATTCAATTAGACAATGAGATTGGATCTAGATTTTTCAAACAAATTCTATTTCAGATCAGATCTGTAAAATTTATATCACTTGACAATAATCCGATTTCTAATTTTTTGGAAAAAGATCTTTGATCAAGCAATCGACACTTCTAAATAGAGATTTTTTTTAGAATCACTATCAGAATATAATAGAATGTCTCAAAAATTTGGCAGAGGCTAGTTCTGGTGAATCAGAAACTAGAAATAGTGTTGGCGAAGGTTCCTTGGATGAGGATAGACTTAGCGAAGGTTCATCGTTGTTATTTTGGATAAAAAAATCATTGATCTGACTACTTTCTAACAAATTTGGATAAAATAAACTCACAAATAGTAAATCTAACTCAAATAAAGCTAGGGTAGAACTAGCAAGGGTTCTTGTAGACTAACAAACAATTTTTCCATCTAGACGAGGACTAAAATAGACTTTTTGCAAGATCCTGATAGATCTAATCTTCACCTAACTCACAAATGATGACTTACTATATCTAGAATCCTCAAAAAAGTCAGCAAAGACTTCGGCAAAGGTTATAAGAGTAATATTGTTATTTTTGCAAAAAGATCGCTTTTTGACAAAAATAGGTCAATATGACAATTGGCCTTGACAAAAACGTTCACCCAACTCACTGATTATCAAAAATAGTAAATAGGACTGACACAGACTCTGGCGAAGGTTCTTCTTAGAGAACTGATATTTTTGTAGAAAGTTGTAAAGTTTTCACAAAAGATTACCAACAACTAGATGAATAGTCACTTTGGCCTCTATTTTAAGTATTATTCTTCGTCGACCTGGCAATAGATAGATATGAATTACACCTATGCACAATGAATCGGATGAAGGTTCTTTTTCTATATTTTTAGGGTTTTGGTGATTTTTTGGGTGTTTTTTGATGTTTTTGCAAATCTGTTGAAAACTAACCCTCACCCTTCAATCTAAAGGTTCTGTGAATGAAACCAAAGTTTCTTACAACTCGACAAAGGTTTCTTATAAGAGGGTAAAAAGTTATTTGGTCTCAAATCTTGACTTCAACGTGTCCCAAAGTTCTCGTTCATTTGATATTGATGAGAGATTGAGAGTAATGCTGTCTTTGATGTGAAGAATTTCAGATCGATTAAGATCCAATTCCATAAAATGATCTTGGGTTAGAAATGGATCAAATCTACCAATCTTGCCAATGTGAAAAAATCAATATCTACTTAATGAAAGATATGCAAACTCACTAAGAACCTAATCAAACATCAAACATAAGATATGATGAAATTGTTGTCCATACAAAACAACTATTGTATTTCACACATGTGGATCCGAAAATAGTATAAAATAAGCATTCAACACAAAAAAAATTACAAGATATCACCAATATAGTGCACCATGTGAAAAGTACAGTAGTAAGGACCAAAAATGGATCTTTGAATGATCCACAAGGTGATTGTATGCTTGTTAAACAATCTATCAGAAACTAGTCATCAGAAAACAAGATCTAGTTTAGCAGCTTGATAGGAAACAAGTAGAGACAATCAAAGCATTGATCAATTAGTATAATCCAACTCCACACATGTGGAAATAAGGCTGTAGTACGGCCTGTAGACAGTGTTTACAAAGTGCCAAAGCTGGGTTTCATTGGAAATCAAGAGTAATCACCATACAATGAGAGGAAACTCTTTCTCCTTGAGGCTCCAAAAAGTTTCTATCTTCTCACTATGGAGAATGGGAATACATAGTAAAACACACTTCCTTTGCAAAGTTAGGTGAAAATCCAGCATGTAATAAAAAAGTAGACTCCACTTTCTTGCCCTAATGTGAAAACCCTAGCCTAGATTCAAGAGTCATGCTTGGTAGGTGCATGGCAGGTACAAATCTCATCATAAATCATGGTCTAGATACCACAAAGTAGGAATCACTACCAAATGGACACAACCACTCCTCTTGACTCGTGGTAACCTACTTTAGGTGTGTATGTACAAGTGGCATTTTGGCCATTCAAGTAACCAACAAACAATATTGACAAAATGTACAATATTCTACATGGCTAGATTTGCCAATGTAGGCAATTTTTCACACACCAGTGGATAGTACAACCCAAAGAGAACCATGTATAAGTATGAGTGAGATAAGAGAGAGTTAGTGTCTTCTCTTCCCACAAGTTACATCATTTTATAGCAGGTCAAAAGTCAAAACCTAACTTTGAACTTTGGTTTCCCTCCATAATGAAAAACCTAGCATTAATGAGGACTAGATTCTAATTCAAACTTGAATCTTTAAAACTCGTGTTCTATAGTTTCTCACACTTTCCAAAAGTATTTATTCAAATGCTTTTAGACTAATATAACTTTGAAAAGTCAAACTTTAAGTCTAATATGAAAATTGACCTCAATTGCCAAATATACAAATATGACCAAAATAGCAAAACTAATTGAAATCTATCACACTCCCTCTTCAACTAGTTTGAGCATAGACTTTGAAAATACTCCAAGTGACGTCCTATGCTTCATGAACAAGTCTTTTTCCAATGATTTGGTGAAGATATCAGCTACACATTCCCTTGAGGACACATGTTGAAGCTCCACCTCCTTCGCCATGACTTGCTCTCACAAAGTGATATGCCACCTCAATGTGCTTGCTCCTAGCATGAAAGATATGATTGGTTGCCAACTTTTGGGCTGATAGATTGTCACAAAGATGATTGGGCTCTCTGAAAAATCCAACAAGTGAAGATCCTTGATCATCCACTTGATCCATACCATCTCCTTTGTGCAATGTGTAAGAGCTTTGTACTCAACCTCACTAGATGACAATGAGATAGTGGCTTGTTTCTTTGACATCCATGATATAGCTCCATCACCTATGAAAATACAATGAGTACTAATGGATTTCCTATCCATTATATCTCCAGCAAAGTTTGAATCTGAAAATTCAAACAAGCTAGGTGATGATCCCTCATACAATATGCCAAAATCTCAAGTTCCAATGATGTACCTCAGAACTCGTTTCCCTAGGTTATAATGCTCTTCACTACGATCTTGCATGAATTGGCTCAATCTCCCAGCACCATAACTTATTACCTCTTATAGTTATCTTTACATGAGACTCCATTGGTGTATCACAAGATTTTGCATCTACCATATGAAATCTTTCTAGAATAGAATTAGCATACTTCTCTTGAAAAATGAAAGTAGATTGAGAAGATCTAATTACTTCTATTCCTAAAATGTAATGCAAATGACAAAGATCATGCACCTCAAACTCCTTGAGAGCACTCTTGATATCCTCCACATCTTGATTGGCTCCACCACTCAAGATGGTATCATCCACATAGATTAGCAAAATGGTAACATCATTTCCAGCACACCTATAATAAAGTGAATAATCATACTCACTCATAACAAAGCCTTGAGAGAGTAAAAAAGTGTTAAGCTTAGCATACCAACTCCTTGGTGCTTGCTTAAGGGGCCATATAAGCTCTTTTGTAGAAAACACACATGATTTGGCTTTGTAGGTGAAATGTAGCTCTCAAGTTGTTCCACGTACACTTCCTCCTCAAGATCACCATTCAAAAAAGCATTTGTAATGTCCAATTGCCATAGATCCCATCCATAAAGAGTAGCAAGAGAGATGATGACCCAAATGCCTACCATCTTTGCCATGGGTGCAAAGATTTCATCATACTCGATACCATGTTCTTGAGATATGCTTTTGCCAGCAACCTTGCCTTGCACTTGTTGATAGATCCCATCCATAAAGAGTAGCAAGAGAGATGATGACCCAAATGCCTACCATCTTTGCCATGGGTGCAAAGATTTCATCATAGTCAATACCATGTTCTTGAGGATATCCTTTTGCCAGCAACCTTGCCTTGCACTTGTTGATAGATCCATCTTGGTTTGTCTTCACCTTGAAGATCCATTTGCATCCAATAGCTTCTTGTCCTTAGGTAACTCCACCAATTTCCATGTTCCATTCTTCATAAGAGCTTGATACTCAAGATCCATTGCTTGGATCCACTCTTATTTGTTCTTTGCTTCATCTACACATGTAGGTTCATCAAAAGAGGTTAGGAAAGCAAAGTGTGTACCTCCAACAACTTGCTTACCTTTCTCATCATATGTGAGCCTTGAAGGCATTTGTCTTTCCCTTGATGTTCTCCTTAGCTTTTGACTTGATGAAGGTCCATCATCATCTCCATCTAAAGTAGGATCCTTTACATCAACATCAAGAATGTTAGATCCATCCACATATCCATCAATAATGCTTGAAGATACTTTTGGAATGTTTCTCTCATCAAAAATGACATTTCTACCAATAATCACCTTATTAGTAGAAGGAATGTAAATCTTATAGGTCACTATATCCAACAAATGAACCTTTCCTTGAAGATGGATCCTCCTTGGTCCTATCATCAAGAGTTATGTTGAGATAGCATGTGCATCCAAAAGTTCTAAGAAAGTTAACACTCAGCCTCCTCTTGAATATCATCTCAAAAGGTGTCCTTTCATCCAAAATAGCACTCAGCCACCTATTGCACAAGAATTTAGCACACAACAAAGCTTGATTCCAAAATGGCTTATCAAGATTAGCACTTAACCTCATGGCTTTTGCACTTTCACATAAAGTCATATTCTTCCTCTAGGCCCTATACTCCCTCTTGATCCCATGCTCATCACAAAAGGCCTTGAGCTTGGTAAATATGTACTCTCTTGTCACTCCTTAAGCACTTAATCCTTGTGGAAAATTGGTTTCCCCTTGCATTCTTAAAATTAACAGACCGTGTGTAGCTGCGAGCCAGTAAGGGAGCTGGACCAGATCTCAAACAGCGGCCATACCCAAGCTTTGAGATGAGAACGTAGGAAGAGAAGAGGAGGAGCCACGGGAGGCTCGCACGCAACCATCATGAGTGGAGAGGCAGCATCTCCAGGTGTGTAGTGGCTGGAGGGTTCCAACTTAGCGCTTAGATCTGGTTTTGACCATTGGATCAAGCATGTTGAAGATCAATGGTAGAGATCGTGCTACTCAGGATGAGTACCCATCATTAGATCTAAATCGGCCGTTGGATGGGGAGAGAAGAGGGCCTGAAGGGTGTTGAAGGTTAAAATAAGCTTCAACTTCATTAAAAAATTTCATATTGAAAGTTGAGTTGGGTCCAAATTCATTGAAAGTTGAAGTCTCTTCAAACTAAAGAATTAGTCCAAAAAGTGAAAAAAGCCCTTAATTGTGACTCCTTTATCCATTTTGACCCAAACGAAGGGCAACAGACTCCAAACGAAGGGCACCCGGACTGTACCTACAAGTACGGTACAACAAAACAGAGTGATTGCAGTGGAGAAAGTGTTTGGAGTGCGCCAAAAGTGATTTCACTATTCCACTGGGCACGTAGTTGGGAGTTGACGACAGAGTGCATTTCCGAATGCGATGCCGATTTGGCTTTCAATTTGGTGGAAAAGCGGCGGGTGGCCTGGTAAGGGAAAAAGTGTAGGTATTGCCTTCACTCTTAGGTGATCATAAGGCTCTACTATACCCAGTCAATCATTTCTATATCACTACATGGATCACTAAATGGTTACTAATTCTTCAAAAGTTCCAATCTGAAATTTTCATTTAAAAAGGAAAGCAACATAAATTTCCTACTCATTATCTCAAACCCAAAATACACCCACCAGAAAGAGGGTAGAAGATGAGCCAACGAACACTAGTCTCCATAGTTAATGCAATTCCAAAGTAATCAAAAGATATTTTAGAATATATAACGACAAAAAGACCATATTCTAGATTGAATGGGGTAGAGCAACATATGTTGATGTTGAAACTAGCTCCTTGCAATCCAATGCGGGTGAGCTTTACTAACATTTCGTTTTGGTGGCCTACCTTATTTAGGGATGTCCATCATTTCATAAGATAATGTGATGTGTGCCAATACCAAATGCCATAGAAAGCAACAATGACAACCTAAATTTTTCTCAAAAAAAGGGAGATAGATTTTTTAGTTCAAATACATTCAGATAAATGAAGCACAGATAATTCAAATACATCAGTATTTTCAGTGGTGATTTTAGCAAATAGATCATTTCCAAGGCAAAAAAGGAAGTCAATGTTGATGACAATATGGATTTTCTACATGTATATACTTGTGCCATATGGTTGTTCACTTGAAATTGTGAATGATTAAGATATTCATTTTGTGAATGAGACTATTACTCATATTCTTTTATAGCTTCTAGTTGTGCATTAGAAGAGTATGATGTTCTCTCTACAATGCAATGGGAAAGCCAAATCTTCTAACAAATTTATTTGCATGACAATTTCTAAGACGTTCATGGCTAAATGATCTAATCATGAACACATCTTCATGCAATGTTGTGGCCTCTTTTTTTAACAAATACCATCCTCTCCTCTCTCAATCTACCCAGGGCCTCCTCCTAATAGTTGAGTCTCATTAGACTTCCCTCTCTCACCCACCCCTCCATTCTTGTTTAGGACCCTAAATGGATCTACAAAAGATCCTCAAGAGTTATTGGATGCTTGTTTGATCAATCATTAGAGGAGTTCCAAAATAAAAAAGGACCCTTTGTAAAGATACTTTTTTTTTTCTCTAGTTTCGACCGTCACCTGGCCCAATCACAATGCACAAATTTGAAATCTACGTAACATAGTTCAAATAAACTGAGAAATTAAAATACATTATAGAAGCCTTTGAAATTTGTGTTTGCGCAGCATGGACGTTATATCCATCATGCATAAGTGAATGGGAGCCAGCACAATCACTTGCAGGAATATTGGACGTGATTCACTCTGATGTTGGAAAGCTGCAATACAGAGGAAGAAGTCCAAAGGAACTTGCAGATTGTGGTATATATTTTTATGAATCTTTATATATGCCACAAACGGATGGAGGTTTTGGCATACTCGAAGCAATTCCATTGCCTAGTTTTCAGAGTGATGAGTGGCCTACTCCTGACAGTATTGTTTCTGAATCCTTCAGATGCAAGCTACTTATTGATGTTATGAAGATAAGTACGGGCTCGAAAATTGTTCACCTAAGTTGGTTTATCTCATTGCATATATTTGTTGATTTTTTCTCAAGTGCTAGTGTTCGTAGGACAACAACTTTATTTGTTTGCAAGGATTTATCAGATGAGACTTTGTCAGATCTCATGGATCAAGGCTGGGATAGTAAAACAAATAATGACATAGAATGCAAGATTAAAAAGTCGTCAATGATCTTCTGTTATCATATCGAAAAACAAATGCTCAGTCTCACATTTAGCTATCAGAGATACAAGAAAATTGAAGGTACATGGCTACCATTGGATCAAGACTTTGAACTAAATGGTCACTCAAATTGAATGGAGATAAGCATTATCTACAATGAGGAATATTGAGGTGGAAGAGCATTGGAAGCTTGATTTTATCAGAACATAGCTCATGCTATTACAAACCAATCTACCAACATATTTTAGATTTATCATCAACGGAAGACTCGTAAATACTCTATGTTTATTGCCATTTCAAAATAGTATAAAATAATTGAAAATGACATAATTTACAATTGCACATTCACGAATATTTGTCATGTCACAGATGCAAAAAAGACAGGAGCTGATAATGTGCTGCAAAGATCTACCTACAACAATCACCATTGTGGAAGAATAATAGCTTCAAATAAAGTTTACTAAAAATCTGTGTATATACCAATGTATATTTACCTATCAATTCTGTACATGTGCAATCTATATCTGTTTTGTGCTATTTATATTTTTTTGATCTTTATTTAATATAATAACATCATCCTTAGCACCATCATCAACAATGGGAGGCTAAAGCCTTGCCCACGCCAGTATGCTTAGGATAATTTCTTGTCTAAGCCTGTACACCTAGCTTGATGTGTATTCAAGAAGTGTAAACTGCAAGGTAGAACATTCATGTATTAGTAACGGCTAAAAAAATCAAATCAATAGTGTAAACTGCAAGGTAGAACATTCATGTATCAGTAATGGATAAAAAAATCAATAGAAAAAGTAATCATGATTTCAAAACCAAGAATAAACAGTATATACTGAAGTCAAGTTCTTATAATCTAAAACAAAATGGAACTCCAATTCTATCTACAACATCAACTATGTCACTCTCAAATTTAAGATAATCATCCGAATCTATATATGTATAAAAATTTGAAATAGGAGGAGGAGGTGGATGAGCAGTATCTACAGGAATAACAGGATTATCCAAAATTGATGTAGCTATATTTACAATTGTATCTAGTGCAATAGTATCTACATTACCAATGGGGTTAGGTTGAGGAGAATTTGTGGTATTGGCCCTCCTAACTTTCTTCGGGGCTCTCTTGGGGGCTGGCTGCTTCCTAGGCCGCTTGGTAGGGAGGTCTGCTCTATCTAATGAACTAGGTATGGGAGCAGCTGGCTAAGACATGTGTAACTTGGAATATCTTTTCCGCATCCTCATCAGTAGTTGGAAATCCTTAGGCCTTAGGCATAATGGTTACTCTCTTAGCATGTATAGCGAGCAAAAACGAATCTTCAGAAAAAAAAAAAAAGGCTCATATAGTCCTCAGCAGCCTCTTGAAGGCATTGAAGAGCCGAGGGAGTGAACTTGACAAATTGTCTGAGATCATTCTTGGTAATATGCCGGACAACATAGTAGAATGGAGCTCTCTGAATTAGCAAATTGGTTGATCTCTGATACTTACGAATATCAAAGAGCCACCTGCTGTGGTTGCGCCTTCTAGTTCGAACGGGAGGGGTAATGGCAACGGCAGGGGCTGAGGATGTACCAGCAGAGAAGAATTCCCTCTTCGTCTATTTTCTCCTCTCCATAGAGGTATTCTGAGGGATATCACACTTGTGCGTGATCAACAAGATAGAAAGGGGAGGGGTCCAAAGCGTTCGCAGAGGAGCGATATGTACGTAAATTTTGTTCGGTATATCGAACTTGTGCGAGAGAAGTATAAATGAGATCAGTCACTATAGAATAGAGGCGCACAAGCGGGAATATCAGACCTGTACATGGGGAAGGCAGTATGTAGAATAGCAAATAAGAAGGTGGCACACAAGTGCGATATGCGGACAAAAAAAAAGTGAAAAAAATGCCTCGTAGTTTGTGAGTTATATATGGTTGAGTAGTAGTATCTTGAGATGTATCCTCATGTCCAACACTTGGAAAGTCAATAAATGGATCATCATCAGGAGGTATCCTCACTATACCATCTTTCCCACTGGATGTGTCTATCTTCTCAGCATCCTCGTCTTCATAGATCTTCGATTCATCAAAGATGACATCACGGCTTACATGGATTTGGTTTCCACTGGATCAAAACATCTATAGCCCTTCACACAATCATCATATCCTAGGAATATACACTTGATAGCTATCTTCTCATACCATTTTGGTATCTTAGATTCAGGTGATACACTACGTGGAGAGTATGTATCCCAAGGAGTGTCCTAGTAATGTCTCTTACTTACAACCAATTTCTCCTTTATTGCTCCTATTGGCAAGTACCTCCCCCTAGGCTCTTGAATAGGTGGTGTCCTTTCATACTCGCCCTCTCGACTCTCTTCTTCCCATGCATCATCTTGTTGAGCGTCTTCTTCATCTTCTTCTTCCAAAATTGTGGGAAGTCTTTTGATGCTTTCACCACTTGCATGGTCTTCATCTTCATACCTATGTGTCTCATCAAAGATCACATCTTTGCTAATGTGAATCTTGTTCATTACAGGATCAAAACACCTGTATGCCTTCATCCTCTCGTCATAACCGACAAAGCTACACCTGATTGCTTTGGCATCAAGTTTCTTTCGCTCTTCCTTTGGCACATGTACATAGGCCTTACATCCAATGATATGAAACTTGTCAATTTTTGGCTTTATTCCTCTAAATGCTTCTTCGGGAGTCACATTTGGAACTACAACTGTAGGGCTCCTATTTTGCAAGAACGGTGCCACACTGCATGCTTCCGACCAAAGTGAATCGGTCAAGCCCATTTGCTTCATCATGGAGCGTGCACTCTCCATAATAGTTCTGTTTTTCCTTTCAACTACGCCATTACTATGCGGCGTGTGTGATTGGTGAATTGTCTTTTGATGTCGTGTTCTTTGCAAAAGTCCTCAAAATCATCAGATTTGTATTCGCCGCCTCTATCTGATCTTAGCACTTTGATGCGTGCATCCAGTTGGTTCTCTACCAAAGTCTTGAACTCCTTGAAGCGAGCAAAAGCGTCGGATTTGCTGTGATATGCTCATGGGAGTTGGGCTTGATGGAGATGGTTAGTTCGTGAATGAGGAAGGCATGCCAGTCATATGGCACAACCGTGGGGCTAGGGAATCCTAGGAAGGACTCCACTATCTGACTCAGCAGCATGGACTAGATTCTGTCCTTGCGAAATGTTGAGACAACCAAAAAGTTGTTTAACAGATGCGCAGCCGCCTGTATTACTGATTTCGTGATAACATCTATCAGGTAACCGTCATTAGTTTGGATTGGAATCTCTGGTGCTGTCTGGGCGACAAAAGGTTTGATCAGGGCTTTTGCTTGACAATGGGAAATGGGCTGACGGTCATCGGACATAATGTCGACGGTGACCATCGAGTCCACGTTAATCCTGACCTTGTACGTGCCTTGGTACAAGAAGTGGAAACGCGCTTTCGGCGCTTCCCAGGTGGCGTACGCATGAAGGGCGAGGCCCATGTTAATGTCAGAAGTGAAAAGCACCGGGAACAAACCCATTGCCTCTAGAAGTGGGCCGACAGTTTGAAGCCACGGTTGAATCAAAGTATTAGAAGGTAAGGGCCAAATCTGGGTGGCGGAGGGTATCCCGCGCTGGATCACCTGCTTGGTGCCAGAGTCTTTAGAAGATGAGGAGGCCATGTTGGCAGTGATTTTTAAAGTGCAAAAAAGTAGGTAAAACGGTGGAAAAGGTAAAAAGAGGTAGAAACAACAAGAACTATGAATAACGAGTGTCGGATAGTAAGAACCGTAGTTCAAAGCGTAGATCTAGGTTTAGAATGTGCAAATGATAGCTTGTCTGAAGTTTGGTCGCAATCAGAGAACTTGGAAATTTCAGTGAAAATTTGAGCAGAGCTTCGCCAGCAAATGTGACAAATGACTTGAATTCAGCCCTTATATAGTGGAATTTAGAGTGTGTATTAGGTGAAATCCACTTTCCCTTGTTCAGTTCCACCCAAATTTTGGTAGGGACCTTCTTCACAAAATTCTAAGACCTCAGAGAAGTCTGCGAGAGTTCATAAGGTGATTTGACTGCCCTACAAAGGTTCTGCAAGGGTTCAGACTGTCTACGAGGGTTCAACTCTCGTAGGAGGTGATCTCTCACACAACATGTTCATGTGGTTGGATTTTTAAGATCAGACCTTGTAGGTAGACTAATTTCATTGCTCTGATTCCATTTATGCCCCTTGCGAAGGTTGGTATGATGATCTTGATGCTCTACAAAGGTTCTGAAGATTCAACTTCTGAGAACCCTCGCATACACCAAAAAAAATCATGATTTTCTCATCAATAACTCTCGCAAAGATTGTCATGGATGCATCTGGGTCAGATCTAGTGACTATCCAAGTTTCAAGAGCTATCTCCCAGGGGATCTCTAAAAATCATGAAAAAAGTGGTCTTTTAGAGCGTTTTTTGACGAAATCTTGAGATTCTTTGATTTTTAACTTTTGCAGACTAGTAATCAGCTTCATCCATGTTAGATCTAACTGTTGGTAGTTCTCTGAAATTTTTGATGGACATTTGGTAGCAGATCCATCAATTTTGGGTGAAATCTGCCTTAATTTGCCATAGTTATTGAGATTGAGATTTCTGATCTGCAAATTTGCGGGACTTATTGGCGTAATTTGATGATCTGCTTTCTTCTTGATCTTATATGGATCTAGATCCCTCCTAGATCTTGATGAATTTTCCCGATCTTGCCAGATCTGGCTGAATCTTGATGGATCTAGCTTGATTTGGCTTGATCTTCCTAGATCTAGTTGTGATGGCCTAGCAGAATGGCTTTTTGTCACATGCCACCACCAACCTGGATCTATCTCACTGTGGTGGCCAGTACTTGTGCAACCGGCTACCGTTGATGGGTGTATCGAACAGTGTCCCATCTAGCTTCTCTAGATTCACGGATCCATGATTAAGAATTTTTTGATCCAATAAGGACCTTCGCCTGTGAATTTTAAAATTCTCTTGATCGCCTTGGTTTTATACATCAAGACCAAATCTCCGGAACGAAGATCTTTCTTTTGTAATTTGCGATCGAGCCATGCTTTGCGTCTTTTCTTTTCAGCTGCTAGTGCATGCACAGCTAGTAAGCATGTTTCACAGAGTTTATGTAGATCTTTGTGGCGCAGACGATAGAGATTTGGATTCATTAAGGCGTTGCGTTGTGGCAATCCTTAATGAAGGGACTAAAAAGTCTACTAGCATTACAACATCCTGACCATATAGCAATTGGAAAGATGTTTGATTAGTGCTTCCCTTATATGTTGTCCTGAATGCCCACAGAGCAGCATGCAACTTGTGTTTCCAATCTGATCTGCTAGCTTCAACTATTTTCGTGAGCATGCTACACAGGATCTTATTGGATGATTCTGCTTGCCCATTACCGCGAGGATAATAAGGCGTACTAGTTCTATGGATCACAAAGAATTCCTCCAACAGGACCTTGATGGTCTCATTGATGAAATGACTTCCGCGATTGCTGACTATCTCCACCGGGCATCCAAAGCGCACAATGATATTTTCATAAAGGAACTTGGCAGTTGTCCTAGCAGCCCAAAGGTTGGCAACCAATCCTATCTTTCATGCTAGGAGCAAGCATATTGAGTTGCAATATCATTTTGTGAGGGAGCAAGTCATTGTATATTTGGCAAATTGAGGCCAATTTTGTTTGACTTAGAGTTTGACTTTTCAAAGTTCATTAGTCTAAATTTCATTTCAATAATCATTTTTGAAAGTGTGGGAAAGTTAGAAGTCGAGTTTGAGTAGATTCAAATTTGAATATTCGGCACTTTGAATCTAGACCCAAAAATAGTAGGGTTAGCATTTTGGTGGGAAAGCCAAGTGGCCAAATAGGGTTTGGACCTGTTATAAAAGGGTGTAACTTGTAGAGAGACATATCGTCTCTCTTCTGTATCTCATTTCATGCTTATATATGGTTCTCTTGGGTCCACACGTGTGAAATACAGTAGCTTTGTTGGTCCACATGATCTATATTTGTTATTTTTGGATCCACACGTGTGAAATACAGTAGCTTGCTGGTTTTGTACGGACAACAACAGTACTTTATCGTTTGATTCATGTTTGATCAAGTTCTATTAGAGTTTGCAACTTATTTTGTTTGTAGATACTAATTTTTCTACATTGGTGAGATTGGTAGAGTAGCTTCTTTTTGAATCCCAAGATCTTTTTGTGGATTGGATCATCAATGATTTGAAAATCCTTCACAATCATGACCAAAAATATTAGATTGATCAACATCAACAACATCAAGCTTATCCACATTCTCCTCTTCAAAGACAACATCATTTGAAATGTGAACTTTCCTTGACTTAGGAATGTAAACCCTATAAACTTTCCTTACTTCATTATAGCCAACAAAGATTCCCTTCAAGAATCCAAAAGATGAGTTGACATAGAAAGTACTACCAAAGATCTTCAAATGCTCCATCCTTGGCTTCTTACCAAAAAGAACTTCAAATGATTCTTGCCATCCAAGTATTCATTTGAGTACCTACTATTGCAAACAAAGTTAGCACACATCAAAGCTTCACCCCAAAATGACTTAGGAAGATTTGCATTCACACTCATGGATTTAGCTCTTGGCAAAAAGATTGATCCTCCTCTCTTCCACACAAAGTAGGACCCTTGAGTTTGAAAGCTCCCTCTTGATCCCATGTGCCACTGAAACCTCTTTGAACCTTGTTGATAGGCCTTCATTTTCCAACTTTAGGCACTTGACCTTCATGTTGAATTGACTCTCCACAACATTCTTGAATTTGAGAAAAACATCAAATATGAAATCCTCATTCTTTAGAAGATAAGTCCAACAATATCTACTAAAGTCATCAATGCAAGTCACAAACATCTTTGCTCCTCCATTACTCAAAGAAGTTGTACAATATAAATCCAAATGTACTAAATGAAAAGGCATCTTAGATCTTGAGCTAGATCTAGAATAAGACAACCTTTGTGACTTTGACATTGAACAAAACTCACCAACTTGTTTCAAACTGAAGAACCTTAAAGTTTCTACCCACAAAGCATTACTAGCTTATGAACAGCAAACCACAAATTACCACTACCGCAATCGCACCGTGACACATACAAAAAACAAAGATAACGAAGGCCAACAAATCGCAAACTGTGACGAACCACAAACTACAACCGAAGGAAACTGCAAGTCAACACTTGTGGTCCACAAATGAAAACCGAAGCTCAATCGTAATAGCTTCGGCTACGGCTGCAAAGGGGGCTACAAAATTGGCGCGTCTTCACAACCCAAGATCAACGAAGTACCAGTAGGATGGACGGACTCCACGGATGAAGGAGACAACAAACTGAAAGTCGTTGGCAAGGTTAAGCAATTATTGTGATTATTGATCAGATTAAAAGCCACTTCCTTCCTAGGATGGTTAGATAGGTTGAGTGATTGAATGATGAAAGCACTAGTAAGCGAGACCAGTTGAGATAATCATTTCAATAAGGACACACACACACACACACACACACATAGATAGAAGTGCACGCTAGTAAAGTGCCACTCCTGTTTTGCTCGTAAGAGATAGAGTTTCTCTTGCGATAACGCGATGTGCGATATGCCAAATAGCGCTCAAAAAAACATGGGTCACTATAATTGAACAAATGTTTTTCTTATCTCTTATCTACTATGAATAATCCTTGAATCTATTATGATTATTAAATGTTATTACAAGATCAGTTGTTAGTTGTTTTTCCGCACAAAGGCTTGTCATAAGTAAATCAATAGTAGATAAACAATGTTTGTTTACAGCTTGGAAGAGGATAGATCTTAAATAGCAAAAGTGGCTATAGTTAAGAGTTCGACTCTATCTAGGCATATCAAGAATCTGTTAGGGAACAACATATCCCAAATAGCAAGATCATAGGAAGCTCATTGCTCACTAACTGATCACAACATCAGATGAGACTTAGAACTCATCTCTCTATATCCGATATTTGGATTCCTTCAATAGAATCAGAAATTTAAAACCTCTTTAGATTCCAACAATGTTATCAGAACTTGATAGCCTGACAAATGAGAACCCATAAGGTTCTCAGAATTTGAGTCTAACAAGTCAGAGCCCATAAGGTTCTAAGACCATGTCGACAACAACCAAAGAGTCTTTTTCAGGCTGAAACATTGTAAATTAATATGGCATCTATAAGCAACATTCAATTAATGATATGCACCATTCTTCAGGCAGATGGGTCAAAATATTTAGCCTGAAAAGTGAAGACATCGCTTATCCTAAGAGGAGAAGAACTATGGCCCTGGGTGGACGGGACCGAAGAGATGACAGCCAATGTTGGAAAAGAGCTTCACGAATGGAAGGAGAAAAATGATAAAGCAGTAGTTGTCATATCCTCCTCCATCGAATGTGAAAGATTTCAACTAGTTTTGCTATTTTGGTCATATTTGTATATATGGCAATTGAGGGCAATTTTCATATTATACTTAGAGTTTGACTTTTCAAAGTTATATTAGTCTAAAGGCATTTAAATAAACACTTTTGGAGAGTGTGGAAAACTATAGAACATGAGTTTTAGAGATTCAAGTTTGAATTAGAATCTAGTCCTCATTAATGCTATGTTTTTCATTATGGAGGGAAACCAAAGTTCAAAGTTAGGTTTGGACCTATTATAAAAGGATGTAACTCATGGGAAGAAAAGACATTCTCTCTCTCTTATCTCTTTCATTCTTATACATAGTTCTCTTTGGGTTTCACTATCCATTGGTGCACTATATTGGTGATATCTTGCAATTTTGTGTGTAGAATGCCTATTTTATGCTATTTTCGGATCCACACGTGTGAAATACAGTAGCTTATTATTTTTGTATAGATAGCAAATTCATCATTTGATCAGGTTCTTAGTGAGTTTGCACCTCTTTCATTAAGTAGATGTTGATTTTTCCACATTGGCAGGATTGGTAGATTTGATTTATTTCTAACCCAAGATCATTTTATGGAATTGGATCGTAATTGATATGAAATTCTTTACATGGTAGCAGAGCTTGTGTTCCAAGTTACATCTATCAAGGATTTGGTGAAAATGTCAATGCTAGAGCATGCTAGATTGATTTCTATCCAAAAATTGAGTTTCTTGCATGTGTAGATTGGATCTTTTGTAGATCAAAACTCATTGTAGTTATAGAAGTTGACGAATTCCGATTTCACACCACACTTACTGAAAATAGCTGATTTTAGATGCATTAGATAGGTCTCACTTGAGGCTACAAGATTCCATATCAAGTTTTAGGCAATTGCATGTAGAATTTGAAATAATCAATTTTTTGTCATTTTGCCAAAACCCTAATTTTGATTGGATCTCTAGATTGTGAAGTTAGTGAACTTCATTTGAGTGTG
Source organism: Diphasiastrum complanatum (assembly GCA_029204225.1). NCBI lineage: Eukaryota > Viridiplantae > Streptophyta > Lycopodiopsida > Lycopodiales > Lycopodiaceae > Diphasiastrum > Diphasiastrum complanatum. The sequence goes on along the minus strand of CM055095.1, from coordinate 57,069,620 downwards.
TTTCAATCTTAGGAAGTGGCAAGAGTCATTAGCTTGAGGATAGATCATAGGTCGGTCAAGATTTCTACATTCTGTATGTTGATTTGCTAGATATAAGTGCTAGAAGAGAATTGAGAGGTTGCATATCTTTGTGATTTCTTTTTGGAAACATTTGTTGTATTTCAAAAGAGTTCTTTGTGCATTGGAACATTTTGAAAGAGAAGGATCAGGTCATTGCAACATGGCTACATCAAGTGGATACATGTTGGAAGGCAATGATAGGCTTACCTCAAGCAACTATTCATTGTGGAAAGTGAGGATGGAATCACTTCTTGAGATGAATGATGTTTTGGGTATTGTTGTAGGTTTCGAAGAGAGGCCAGCAACACGACAAGAACAAATGAGGTCTGACAAGAGGGCCAAAAGAGCTCTACACATGATCAAGATGAATGTTACCAATGAACTTCTAAAGGAAGTTGGTAAGAGTACTTCATCAAAGGATGCTTGGGATTTATTAAAGAAGCTTTATGAATCCAAGTCTACTTCTAGAGTGTTTACTCTAAGAAGGCAAATCTTTCAATGTTTGCAAAAGAATGAAAAAAGTCCTAATATTTTTGTTTTGACAGTGAAGGCTTTGAATGATGAGTCAGCTTGCATTGATGAGAGCATTAAGAGAAAAAAGCTTGTTCAAGTTATTCTTAATGGATTGTTGGATGCTCATGCTAACATTGTACAAAGTCTTGCCATTCAAAAGACTTTGCCAAGTTTGATTGATCTTCAAGAGATCTTGATCAATGTAGAATATAGGCTTCAAATAAGAGGTGGATCTTCATCAACATCTTAAGTTGGAGGGGAGGCTATGTTCATCAAGGGCAAATCTAAGGGCAAAAGCAAAAGTAAGTGGTCTAAAGGGCAAGATCAAGGAGAGGCTTCTTCAAATGGCAAAAGGAAAGATAGTTCAAAGCTCAAGTGCTTCTATTGTGGCATCAAAGGACACTTTGCAAGTCAGTACCACAAGAAGAAGAGAGATCAAGGGTTTGGATGTTCAAGATGCCAATGATGATGCTTTTGTGATGTCTTCAGGTACGCTTTCTAATGATGGAGATCTAGATGCATGGTGGATTGATAGTGGAGCAAGTTCACTCATGATTTTTCACAAAGAGTACTTCACTTCTTTGTTGGCATATCGAGATGACAAGAGGGTGATCTACACGGCCAATGATGGTGAGTGTGTAATCAAAGGGATTGGCACAATTCCTATTTCTCTCTCTATAAATAGGAATGTTCATTTGAAGGATGTTTTGTTCATACCTTCCATTACCAAGAATTTACTTAGTGTGAGTCAATTGTTAAGTAAAGGTTTCAAAGTTGAGTTTGATGGAGATGCTTGCATGATCAAAAGGAAGGATATCTTGATTGCAAAAGGTAAAAGACAAGGGAAGTTGTTCAAACTAGATGCTTGTGTTATTTCTAACCAAGTTGGATTTGTGAAAAGTGCAAATACCTATTAGAGGTTTGGCATAAAAGGATGGGGCACCTCAACTTCAAGTCATTGGAGGTAATGGCTAGGAAGCAAGTTCTGATTGGTCTTCCAAAATCCTTAAGTAGCATCAATCATGTTTGTGAGTCTTTTGCTTTCTCAAAGTCACATACACTACCTTATGCTAGATCTACATCTAGATCTATAAAGCCTTTTCAAATTGTACATTCAGATATTCATGAAATTACTACAATTAGCAATAGCGGAACTAAGATGTATGTAACTTTCATTGATGATTTTAGTAGATTTTGTTGGATCTATCTACTAAAGAGCAAGGATGAAGATAAGGAAGTGATCAAAAACCATAGCCTTTGAAGAAAGTAGATTCAACCAAGTGTATCTAGTAAAGTCATCAATAAAGGTGACAAAACATGTTGCACCACCAATACTTTTAGAAGAGGAAAAATGTACATCTGAATGTATGAGTTCCAATGGATAAGTAGTCTTTATAAAAGACTTTTGATATGGCTTTCTGTGTGACTTTGCAATGGCACAAGCCTCACAAGGCCCAAAATCTTTAGAAAGAGATTTTGGAAGACCAATAGCCTTCTCCTTCTTAACCATAGAAGCCATAGATGTAAAGTTAGGATGTCCCAACGTTCTATGCCACAGCTCCTCCTTAGATAACAAAGCAACTTCACAAAGGTTTGCATTCTCATAAGAATTCAACTTAAAAATTCCACCACATCTAGTTCCATCAGCAAGGATATCATCTTTTCTCTTGATAAAACAAGTATTGGAGTTGAACTTTACTTCACAACCATTATCAAGCAACTTTCCCACACTAATTAAGTTCTTTGTAAGTTTTGGAATGAAAAGAACATTAGAAAGTGCAAGAACTTTTGAAGAAGCAAGTTTCAATGGAATGTTGCCAATTCCTTCTATTGGACACTCATGATCATTAGCTGTGTAAATAGATCTCTTGAGTCCTTTGAAAGGTAAGATTGAGTCAAATGACTCCTTTGAACAGCACATATGTGAAGAGGCTCCACTGTCTATGTACCAAGCTCCATCTTTCTTGAAAGGTGATGAAGAAAAACTGGACACCATAAGTGATCCTTCTCCATCACTTGCAACAGAATCTTCTTCAATCTCTTTGGAGAGATTAGCTTGCTTGAGTTGGTTTTTCTTCTTAAAGCAATTAGAGGCATAGTGCCCCTTTTTGCCATAGAAGAAGCACTTCACTTTCTTCTTCTTAGTTTTTGAGTTAGAGGGATGAGATGTTTCATCCTCTTCACCATTTTGATCTTGATCTTTGGCTTTGTCTTTGTTGTATGCTTGAGAGAATTGGTTCTTACTCCTTCCTTTCCGTTTGCCTTTGACAAAGAGGGCTTTGTTGCTTCCACCATGTTCAAGTTTGTTCATCCTGGAGAGTTTATAGCTTTGTCTAGATTCTTCAGAAATAAGAATTCCTTGGAAAGTTTCTAGATTAGGTAACTCCTCCTTAATAGCAAAAGACTGAACAAGATTATCATAGTCATCTCTCAAGCCATTCAGTATGACTTGAACTAGCTCAACTTGGTTAATGGTAACACCAACACAGAAAAATTCTCTATGTAAATCTTTAATTCTCAGAACATAGTTAGATGCACTCTCTTCACTTCTTTGGAAACTTTGGAAAATCTGACTCCTAAAAGTGAGTATTCTAGAAGTATTCTTTGCTTTATAGATGGTCTTTAGTGCATCCCAAGCTTCTTTGGCTATAGTGCAAGATCCTATCTCTCTCAAAATTTTATTAGATACATTCATCTTAATGAAATGTAGAGCCATTCTAGCTCTCTTCTTATATTTAGGAATTTCAACCTGTGCTTGAGGCTCCTCCTCAACACCAAGCACTAGAAGATATCCTCCTTGAGATGCCATTATAATGAAGACTTCTTAGCTATTGGATTGAGATATGTTTGAGCTTGTTCCTATCAGACTTAGAGTTGTTGCTCTCTTCATTATAGGTATTTTCAAGGTTGAACTACCTTCCTATGTGAAACACTTGCAACTATATTTGAGATGAATCTCAAATATTCCACAAGACAAGTTTTCTAGATCAGACACAAAAAGTGGTTTGAGACACTTTGGCTGGTTTGAATTCTACTTTTGGCACGTGTGAAATGCTTCAAAAGAAAACACTATTGACACTCAGAAGGCTCAAAGGGTGTTCAAATACTTCAAACTCAGTCTTGATCTACAGTTTCTTGTGTTGGATGCTCAAAACAATGGATTCTGAACAAAGTATAATTGAATCAAATCAAAATGTTGTCACTCGGATTATGGACCTATCCCTATCCTTTTTAAGAGCTTATAACTCTTGCTAGACATATCAGATTGATTTGATTTCAATTTCTATGGAAAGTATAGATCAAATGCTTTCCATCAAGCTATAACACTGCTATCTTTGGATCTATAAGTAAGGAGAACAAAGGGACTGAAAAGCTCTGATTTTCACATGTGCGGAATTCCATAATTCCGTACTACCTCAATTCAGGTCTAAAAATTCAGTTCAAGTCCGATTTAATCCAAATACACTTCTAAGAAAGGTTAGAAAAAGTGCAAAACTGCTTTTTTGCTTGATTTAGCTCTCAGTTCTTATACAATCATAGTTGTTAGCATGCAAAGCTTAATGTGGCTCTGATACCATGACAAAATTTTCAGAATTCACACGTGTGGGGAATGTCCACAAGAGTGACTGATCTTAATTAAGCTTTGTGATTGGCACTATAACCTGATTCTAGATTGATCAACAAAATCTAGTTCAGAAGAAATGGCTAATCCACAATCTAGCATGCTAATCAACAGAATATAATAGCAATGAATCAAAGAATGAATAAAAATACAAGATTTCAGTGTATGAGCATTAGCCTCAACACGAGTTAGAGAGAGAGAGCTAGAGAGATAACAAGCAATATTTGTTTAGATCCAAAATGGCATGAGATAGCTACAAAACTTTGGTTCTTCATCATTCATTGTGTGGAGAGCTACACATATTTATGGAGATTGAGGTCACTCGAGATAGAACCATATCTATCCATTCCAAAATGACATCTAGAGTCTATGTGACATTTGTCACTTGTCATGCATGAAATTCTACCAACTTTTTACAAGTGTACTAGTTCTAACTAGAAATGTCCAAATCATCATGCATGTGTCCATTAAACTTTGTGCATGCCTTGCATGTCACTATGGATCACTTACAATTAATGCATGTGAGTTGCCACGAGTTTCTACAAGCATAATCATGCTAATTCTATGTCTACAAACTATATGCAAGTTGCATTTATCAAACTAGATAATACATAACCATGTAGCTCGAGTTCTATGTAGGCCAAACTTGGCATTTGGCATTAATGAGCTACATACTTGCATGGTACAACATTTGTAGCAAGCCAAGAAATCAATATGGATTGTTTTTCAATTTTAACACTAACAGTTGGTAACAGTTGTCAACAATAAAATATATCGTAAACAGCAACAATGAAATTTATCATTGATTTCTAACATTAGGTAGCTCGTGCAAAAAACCATCTTAATTTTATGTTCTCAAATCTTGCATTTATTGTTGTTCTTGTGAATTTTCAATATCACTACTATGGATCATATCCACATTAGCGCAATAATATCACTACTATGGAACATATCTACATTATCGGTATTGACAATAATATCATTATGCAATTGAGATTTTAAAACTAGATGAATTACTCATATTCGAAATCCATTATTTTTGCCAATGAGACAATTGAGAAAGGAACTAGATCGATTTCTTCAAACATAGAAACATTGTTATTATCACTATCAACAAACTTTACTATGTGGTTCTTAAAATCAATGGATAATCAATTTGAATTTATGAAGAACCTTTTATAGCCTAAAACAATGTTAATTTGATTTAAGCTCATAATGTGCACAATCAACCTACTCAGAATGTTCTAGTAGTTCAAGCTCCAAATCCATTACTTTAACACCCCAAATTTCAGGCTACCTATGGTCACTAACCTTTGAAGCACTTTGAATTTTTGCACAAGATGAGAGTTGATGAAATTGTGAGAGCTTCCAAAATCTAACACTACGTTAACGTCTTTTCCTAAGATGTTACCCTTAAAACGCAACAAATCATTAAGCTTGAAATACAACATACTAAACTTACATTCACGTTCACACCCTTCAACCACATTAATTTCAAGTTTGCCAAATTTACGCTACAAATAAATCAATAGCAACCACACTCAATGATGGTTTGTTTCTTCATACAAGGACATTCTTGATAATATGCCCAATCTTGTTGCAAACAAAGCACAAGTTCTCCTAACTCGCTTTGACCCAAGCTTTAAATTTGTTATTAGAATTTTTAGTTTTGGGCTTTTTATAGGTGGCTTCTTCAAGCTCACGAAGAATTCATGCTTGTTCTTACATTTATTCTTTTTTGTCTTAGGGTTAAAATGAATTTGACTTTGACTTTGTTTACGAGAGGCCACCACCACCGTACTGTCATAAGCACATGACACACAAATGGTATCCTCCAAAGAAATCAAAATACATTCATTTTAATGATCAAAGTGCAATCCTTGAATGAATTCTCACTTCAATATTTTTTTCAAACAAAAAGAGGTGCCTTCATTGAGAAGTACGTAAATCTTGGATATATAAATACACATGTGACAATGCATGAAACACTTTTACATCTCCGAATCATCCATGACTACTAAGACTTAACAACAATTGCTCCTTGAGACCAACTCTTGTCATGGATTTGGGACTCGAGTCCCTCCACCAAGAGAAAGCCTTTCCCTCGAGGAAAAAAAGACAAGAGAGATGCATTTTGCAGAATAAAATAGCTTGTCCATTGCTAAATCCAATTTTCCACGACTTCAAGATTCCTATGTTTATGATCTCCCCTAAGCATCTAGGATGATAACAAGTGGTTTAAAGGAAAAGATTGCAATTGATCTTACAATTATTGTAGTTGTCCAATTTGTTGTAACAAATGATTGTATAATATCAATCAAAAATGGCCTCGTGGACTTGTGCGGACTTTTAGGAATACAGATTTCTCTGCAACCTCACCCATGACACTATTGTTTTCTGCCATGATAACCTAACAGGGTTAAAATATGCAATCACTTATCTATAGTAATTGAGACCATTGAACTCTTAAAAAAATATGCACATGTAGGTTGAATCCACTTTTAAAAACTTGACATATCTACAATTAGTTAAGGCGTTATTCCCAAAAATATACATCTTATATTAGGTTTTCTGATGGCTCCTACTACAATAACCAAGTATAATAGCATGAAAAAAACACCTCCACAATTGTATTTAAACTCCTCTTCCGCAATAAGAGACTTTAGTTCCTAAAACCCCAAGTTTGATTTAAAACACTTGTGGTTTGCAATTCAACAAAGTTTGTATATCTGATGCCAACAGCATGCACAACTTACAAATCACTCGAATTGTACCATTTACAAAGTTACTATTACACTTTCCAGGGATAATGGAAAAACAACAAATGTTTATTCCTTTGAATCTATTCCATACTTAAAAAATGGACAATAGGATTGGTAGAATGTATAGCGATGAATATCAACACAAATTTTACTTGACTTTATGCTCAACCAGCTAAGGCTCTTAATTCAGAGAGCTCTGGAGTTTCAACATAACAAGGATACAATCGGTTTATGGTTTTTAGTTCAGACAGCATGAATCTTTAACAAACAGCATTGGTTTTTGCTTAATATCACAGCTATGCATAAATAACAAAAACTTCCAAAGATTAGCGTTTTGGACTGTCTATCCAATCCATAGATTGATGTTGTTTCTATATACTGTAAGCTCAAATGGAGCTTAGGTCTACTTATGACTTATGTTTTGTCTACTTATAATCTATGCTTTGTCATACTAAAATATGACACAAAAATCATTGCTAACTTGCTCTCAGGACAGCAATCTTTCTACAAACAGCAAAATCAATTTTCAAAACCCTGTTCCCAGCTTAAAATAGACAAACAAAAATACCCAAACAAAGATAGTAATTCCAACATACAAAATCTTGTCAAAAGCCCTAGTGTCCAGAAGCATTAATCTGCCCATGATTCTTGGTGAAAATCACTAAGATTTATGCTCCTGCTTAGCTATTTTGCTACAGAAATCCAGCCGCCCACCAATCGTTGCCCAAAACCTAAAATTTCATATGATTTCTGCAGAAGAATTAGTAGAAATCTTTGTATGGCCAACGCTCTTGTTAAAGGAACCTGCCGAATCCCTGTTGCTTCAAAAATCCAGGATCTAACCTAGGTTTTGTCCTGAAAAATGTTAAGAACTAGCAGGACAGCCAACGATTTCTCGAAGGAAAATGACCCCCTATCACTGTCCAGAAAAGGATTTTCAAGGATTGCCCTCCCAGAAATCGCCAAAAATCAGCTGAACAGCCAGCGATTTCCTACAAGGAATTAGCCTAGCTGCAGATTTCTGCCTCAAACTGGCTTCTTACATCCCTAAAAACTGCTTAAAGCAAGCAAAGTTCTAAGTAGCCGTTAAGAACTTTAGCACCAAATACACACCTTGTATGTTGCTATACTTATACACACAAGGGCTGAAAGGGGTGAAAATGCCTCCCTCAGCACAAATAACCTCTTCCAAGATCCCAGATGCTCCAAGCTCTTGCCGAATCACTGAGTAGCTTTCCTGTTATGCTTCCAATCCAGCTGCAGCTCTGATACCAATAATACAACCTCCAGGATAAAGCTAAGTAGCTAGTAGAACAAATCGACCCATCTAACAGGATCATACGGATCCTCCCCCAACCTATGGATTTGGCAATCAGCAAGACAAAGAGCTCCACGCCAAGCAAAATCTCCAAAAGCAAGGGCCGACATACTCTCCTATGCATGCCCTCCACTGGCCACATCATTCAATGTCCTGTGACACCTTGGCTCACTCACTATAGGAAAGAGGCCCCATAGCACGTTAATGACAAATATCAAATAGCAGGTACCCAGCCCTAGCAATAGTTACTGACATCAGTCCTATGCAAGTAATAACCACATGCGGAGTATACATCACGGCTCAGTACAGCTAGCCAGAGTTAACAAAGGATGTGACATATAGCATACAACATGTGATTCTCAAAACATGCCTTCTGACATTTTTGGCTAAGTCTTAAGCCTGGCAACCACTCTTAGCCAATATAGCCAAGAAGATTCCTTCTCATGAAAAGATTTAAAATGAAATCTGTAAGTCAAATAGATTACAATGGTTTCTCTAGGTGAGACAATCTTAGCTGTTATTGGAGTTTGCCAGTTGAAGTAAAAAGTGCCACCTTTTGAGTAGATTACCATAATTCGACATCTTAATAAGTTTTACTTGCAACAAGCAAGTATGCAGGTTTCAAATTTAGAACATGAAGAGCTGCAAATTATATATGAATAGCCTATTTAACTCTGGAAAAACTCTTCATCGAAAACGCTACATGAGCAACTATATTTGACCGAGAGCCTTACAAATATGACTTTCTACAAGTACTAAGCTGTTGCATTACTCTATTCAGCTTGCAGGATATTATCGCTATGTTTATAATAGAATGGTGAAATTCTATAAATGCTCATGTATGCTAAATAATCGTAGGCATGGGATCAATGCCTGAAGTAATATAAGCACTATAATAGCACCTCTTCGGTAAGTGCTGTTGTTGAAAAGCATCAATATATGAGGCAACTCCCTGAGAGAAAAACTCTCAGTGAGAGACACTCTTCAGTGAGACCCACTAAAGAGCCAATCAAAAACGCCACAGCAATCTTTCCATGTTGCAAGCTTTTTATGGTTGCTTGTTCCTGGCACTACCTGCATCAAAGTTGATTGCTTCAGCTGCTAATACGTTCCCTAAAGTTTTGGCTGCTAGCCACACAAATAGGCAGAACTTAAAGCAAAACTATTTCCAGTCAGAAACCATTTGCATATATGATTGCGGGTACTACAACTTTTCATTTACTTCTCGTCTGCAACTTTTAAACAAAGATGGGAGTCAAGATAGCCACATAGCCTCCTCAAAGTGAATATCGAGAACTTCCATAATTTAACAAGGAGGGGATAGCAGACCTGATTTTTATGAGAGTCTTGAATGCCAAGAGCGTCATTTGAATTGTCGTCCCCTAGGTGATTTCTTGTTTTGAGCTGTTCTGAAACATAAGGTGAAGGATTAGCAACTTTACACTGCTCAAGTGGTTGAGAGTGGGTCTGTTTATCTTCATTGGCTTCAACAAGTTGAGAGTAAGCCTCTTTATCTCCATTGGCTTCAACACTAACACTTACAACTGAAAGGCTCTGTGTAAAATCCTCTGGATCTGAATATGACGTCTTTTCGAAAGACGTATCCTTCCCAGCCACTAAAATCCCATCCTCCAAACTTTCAGATTGATTTGTTATCACTTCTGAGCAAACTTCTACCTTTGCTAGGCTTTCTTTCTTCAAATTCTGTAAGTCTGTGCTCCTTGACTCAATCAAAGAATTTTCTACATCCATTCCTAAGTCTTCTAGAACTTCAAGAATGCTCTCCTTCTCAAATGACTTCTTCCAAGCATCATCATGCACACTGACTGGCCATGCTTCCACATCCACGGTATCAGCACTCTCTGGGCTAATTGAAGAACTCTCCTTGTCTTCTCTGGAACTTACCTGTACACCCATTATGCATACCTTGGATGGGTCAGTTTCATCTTCTGTAGTTACTGCAATAGCTTCTTTGTCACCTGTATCGTCCACTAGTTCAGGTTTGCTGCAAATATCCTGTTCTTTGTTCTCTCTACCTAATGGTGTGACTGCAAACTTCCCATTGGGAACAGTTGTAATAAGCCCAGGTACAAGAGAATCTACATTCCTGTGTTCATCTGAAACAATCACTGCCGTTGTCTCCTTGTTATTGTCCAGAATATGCTTATTACATAGGTCTTCAGAGTCCAGCTTGGAGACATATTCTGTCACAAACTTGATATCAATGAGCTGTTTTAGCATTGTTTCATCTACATTGACGCTGGGAGTTGTAGTGCACTTGTAAACTGAATCAAAATTATCTTCAGCAGGGGATGCAGTTTCTGGGACTTCATTAGAAAAGTCATTGACCCCCACGCAACCTTCCTCGGTGGCCTTGGAATCAAGTTCTGTGTTGTTGGGTGAATCACACTGAACTTCTCTGCAACTATCACCAAAAGGCTTTGAAGCACAAGCATCCAATATTAGTTGGTCTGTGCTCCCAGCTGAAAGCTTTGACTTGCTTTCATTAGGGTTTGCACATTGATTGTCTTCTTGATGATCAACAAATGAGCTATTGGAAATAGTCTCCCAGTCTACCAATCTATCATATGGCCTTGAAGTGTTTGGAGAAATGACCCCCGGATCTTCAGAACCAGCTATTTGTCTCTCATTTTTATGCTGAGATGGCCCAGCATCATCATTTGAAACTCTTACCCACTCTTCTGTGTTGTTGAGAATCTCATCTTTCTCTTCTGAAGAAGAAATTCTGCAACTGTTGTCCTGCAGCCTCGGGCTTGGGCTTGACAAATAATCATCTTGCTCTTCGAAAGATCCACATAAGGATCCATCCCTTTCAGTATCCTTGTCTGTCACCAACGTTCGGATCATTCACTATACTGTTACACGAAAACAGGTGTTCCTGTTTCGTCTATAAAGTAAAATATCATAAACATGCAGGAAACAGGGACGAAGGGTCTACATCTTTAACTATCACCAGCAATATATTGAAAAAGGACTAAAAGAGACAGATTACAGCTTTACTTCCCCACCGAACTACAGGTCCTAGAATGTAGAAAAATAAGACTTTGCAATCATACACTCTAAGGCTCAAACAACTGCTCGTTTGCGCATCGCTTTTACAGAAAAATATTGTCTTCAATGCTGCTTAAGAATTGAATGCATCGTCTCTACTCTAAGATTTGATTGCAACAAAATTATTGAGTACTTTCAGCCTAATAAAACTTAAATACTTGTGCTTTTCTTTTTCTTTACCTCGGTAAGTAAAGAGCTTCAGAACAACGTTCACCTGTATTGATATCAGCCCATTGTACAATTTCCCGAAAGGTCTATAAGTACGTTATATTTTCAGGTCCGTACTGGGCAGAAAGTCGTGCATAGTTTGAAACGAAACGCATTGACTATAAGTAGACTAAAAGATCATTTTTCACATGCCCAGAATACGACTCTTTTTGAATTTTTTCGAAGTAAATGTCAAACTAATAACATGCATAGTTCAACTACAAAGAACACAGTAAGCATAAACGTCTTTCCCTAACGTATATTCTCCTAATATTCCAAAGAGCAACACAGCACTCTTCTTGAGACATCGCAGTAAGGATCAAGGCCCATTCAATACAGTACATGTTGGTAAAATTACTTATATTATGGTGCAGCGAGAGCTTCTCTGTTTTCTAATAAGGAATGTACTGCAGTATAGGTGTTGTTAGACAAATGTACTAAGTAATGGATGAAGAAGAACTAAGACGGAAAGTAAAATTGAACCATGCAACAATGAACTCCAGCCTAAAGATCTTGCCAACGAAAATCGAAGTTCTTGGAAATAGACGATAAAGAAAATTGAGGGTAATCCGTCCAACAGACTCTGGATTAACGAGCTTTAAACTTAAAAGAGGCAGAAAAACTTATCATGCGCAAAGCAGATTCGACAACGAGGAAAATGGAATTCTTGAAATGAAGTGTGGAGTCCACAAGAAAAGGCCATTAACCCGAAATGATGAGAGAATAATCACCATGCGGTTGCTGCTGCTCCTGGCCTTTAGCTGCTTCGGTTTTCCTGCGAGCAGCTTTGCGTTTCCTTGGCCCCGATGGCATTCTAGGAATTTTGCGCTACTCCAAAAGCTTACCACAACCACCCCGCTGATAGCAACGAGCCACTGCTGCCACTCTCACCTTCTTCCTAGCATTTAAAACTTCTGCAGCTCTCACTCATAATGATAAGATGCAAGAAAGAAATTTACAATAGTATCCACGAACGTCGTCCGGACAACTTTCCAAGGTTTCCGTAACTCTCCCTAATCCATCAGCTTAATGTCTATACGAACAACTGCATTAAAATCCTCTGCACTTGTCACTCCAACTTACGACAAACTCCTTCCAAAACAAGAACAAAGCATCCATGCTCCACAAAAGCTACGTTACTCTCCAGGGGCTGCATCTGCACTCTTCCTAGGCTGTTATCTAGTCTTTCAGCCACGTATCTGCCTAGCCTCCATTTGAATCATTTCCTTGCCACCTCATCAGTAGCCTATATCTTCATTATCATCTTTCCACTAACCATATCAGGCAACGTAGCTATTATCACTACGCATGGCAGCATAAACTGAAAGACACCAAAGACTTGCCACATGCCAGCCTCTGCATCTTCATCCCTTATGGCTGGTCGGCACTCCTGCTCAGTGCTTCCCCTCAGCAAACCTCCACCTCCCCAAAAAGGCCAAAACCATCACTCATTTCATGAAACAGATAGAAAACCTACAACTTACAAGACTCAAAAAGTTACCAGAATACACAGCATATCCATTTTCTGTCCATAATCCTTGGCTCAAAACACAGCCAAAAGCTGAGGATTCACTCGTTTTTCCTTTGATCTCACAGCAAAAACTCACCACTTACTCTTCTTCCTTCCTTTGTCTTTCATCTGCGCATTGGATCGGATTTACCCTCTCCTCCATCTCTCTCCCTCTCTCTCTCTCTCTCTTTTCTCCTGTTTTCATCTGCCTTTGTTCCGACCATTTCTCTCGTCTTCTAGCAAACCCGCTTAACACTACCTATTCTTCTCACAGCCACTCGGATGCTACCCACGTGGCAGATTCTCCACCTGGACCTCTTTGAATGGCTAATCTCACAACAGCGTGGCAAGATCTAAACGGTTATGATGAATCTGACGATGCGGGCTTCGAGTCCTGCCGTGCCAATAAAATACACTAGGTCGGAAGCATCAACGCAAAATGCTTCTTCCTTTTTTCTGCTTTCATTTCTTGACTAAATAATATATTAAAAGCCCCCTTTTCCACCCCACCCACCCATATATGTTGGGCATTGGCATTATTGGCATATATATATATATGTGAGGGGCCCATTTTTGGATGGCCCCAATTTCAACAAGGTCAACATGTGTCACCAAGGAGTCCAACCAAATCTAGTACACACACACACACACACAATCTTGGATATGAAAACTAATCACTTGCTCCACGAAAACAAGAAAGTTGCCCTCCCTAGACCCGTTACTTAGCATGCTATGGAAAGGTGAGAGGCATGTCGGTGCTTAGAGTGACCGCGTTTTGCTGCCAAGGCCGCTTGGCGAGCATGCAATGAAAAGGCGAGAGCTATGGGCGGGGTAAGTCTCCCTCTGAGGCCGTTCTGCCATGCAAGGGCCTTATGCCTCAGGCAGTAGCACTTCTGGCAACATAACAAACAACAAGGCAAACCTTCCCAAGCATGAAATAGTCTTTACTTCTTCTTTTTTGCCTTAAAAAACAATTTTACATGCACCTTCCAACACTGGACAAGTACATGTAAAAAGAATTTGAAAAAAAAAAAACAAAGCAAAACAAAAAACAAAAAGCAAAAAAAACACAACCCACGGATTCTGCACACGGAGCCGGTTCCCATTTCTTCATAAACAGTAACAAAGTGATTTTACGTAGGTGCTAGTTTTGCTTAAGCGTGCAATGGAAAGGCGAGAGTTACGTAGGTGCTTACAATTAGCTAGTTCTGCTCCCAAGGCCCCTTAGGGAGCACCCAATGGAAAGGCAACACTTATGTACATGCTTACCTTGAGCGAGGTTTGTTCCCAAGACTACTTCTCGAGCATGCAATGGAAATTTGAGAGTTGTATAGGTGCTTACATTGCAATGGCTTTGTTCCTCGTAGTTCATAACTTTTAAAGTATTGCCACCATGCACTCATGTGAGTATTTAAAGTACGATCAAGAACAAGAAAATCCCCCAACATTACAAAGTGGATGAAGAGTTTTGGAAGCATGAAGATGTTAGAAAACCAGGACCAAAGAGCCTGAATCTATTCTTTATGACAAGCCATAATAAAAAAGATGTAATTGTTCTTTAGCCAAATACAGAGGGCAAGATGTTATCATGTACCTCAAGTGCTTAGAAATATATTTTAATATGCAATGTAAATTTTGTTGGGCCCAAAAGCAATTATTACCCTTAAGAATAAAGGCAATTCCATCTTTGGAACGTCTCAAAGCGTAAATAAGGATAACAAGGCAAAAAGGGCTTAAGTAGACTTATTAAGGGCTAACTGGATTTTTTGTTAAATTCTAACAATGTAATGCATACAAATGGGATGCTTACAATGATATGGGTGGTAATGTATGTTGTTTTTTGTTTTTTGTTTTTTGAGCACAATGAATACAAATTCAAAATACAATACAATGGTTACAATGTAATGGTTAAAATACAGTGGGTACAATGTAATAGGTACAATGCAATCCAATGGTTAATGCTCATTGTTTTTTTTTTACAATTTTGTCCTATGGTCAAGTTTAAGCTCATTGCTTAAAGACAATCGTCGTGTGGCATAGTCTGAACCATAGATGTGGAGTAAGTGGAGGGTCACACATGATACATGTGACACGTTCTCTCCACAAATGTGCATTAAATGGAGGGTTAGACATGATACACGTCCCTCTCTCTCTCTCTCTCTCTCTCTCTCTCTCTCTCTCTCTCTCTCTCTCTCTCTCTCTCTCTCTCTCTCTCTCTCTCTCTCTCTCTCTCTCTCTCTCTCTCTCTCTCTCTCTCTCTCTCTCTCTCTCTCTCTCTCTCTCTCTCTCTCTCTCAAGAGGATATGCAGGAAGTTAATGCATAAGCATAGGAATGTATGTGGACTAGCGATGGTTGAGCTACTTCTTTTGATGGCGACTGAGCTACTCACATGCAAAGGCAAACTTCAATGGCCAGATCTGACGTTGAGCATTCATGACTACTATCCATCTATAATTTCTCAAATTGTTTCTCACTGTTCTAGCATTCGTTCATCTCTGCATTCTCATTACACCCATGATTGCCCATGAATGCATCCCTGCTCTTTCAATGGTTTTGTTGATTTCGTTGCCTTTGTGTAATTGGGTTGTGCAAACTCCAATACTAGGAGCTACTTGCTGCTCATCTTTTCATTCTTGTTGTTTCAATTGGTTTGTTGATATTTTTTAAACAGTATGGTGAGGTTAGATGCTCTCTACTTTTGTTGCATGAAGGAGTTTGCTTGCTTTTATATAGCAGAAAAGAAGATTTTGTAGGTTGGCACTACCAAAGTTGCAATAGTTAAATTCTTTTAGGCCAATTTGGTTTTGTATTGTTTTGCATTTTTGTTCTTTCGCATCCAATTCACAATCGCTCATGTAGGCTTTTGTTGGCAGTGCCTTGTTGTTTTGATTATCTCACTTTGTATACTTTCTAGACTTCTATAAATGATAGTTGGGTTTACTACTATATAGATAGTTCATGTAGCACTCACAGGGATGGGATGTAGCTAAGGATAATTGTTTGGGTGATTAGCTCAAAAATCCGTCCTATCATCATTGTCGAGATCAAATATATCAAAGTTGTTTATTTGAATACTTGACATCTTCAAGTGTCACAAAGGTGCACGATGGAAGTAGTTCATGTTCATAGGAATCAGGGGTAGTAGCTAGTTCAATCATACTGATGAGAAAATAATCTTATTTTATTATTTATAAAGCCCTTATGTTCCATATTCCTCTCCTTAGCAGTAATCTCAAGGTGTTGGTGGTTTGGTGAATACCTATGGACTTTTTTCACCTTGTGGTTGTCATCAATAATATGGTCTTGTATTGATGACCTATCATCCTTGGCTCTTTGTCCTATATACATACTCTAAACCATAGAAATGGAGCAGGTGGAGGGTCACACATGATACATGTTACGCGTTCTCTCCACAAATGTGCATTAAATGGAGGGTTGGACATGATACTTGTGGCTCTCTCTCTCTCTCTCTCTCTCTCTCTCTCTCTCTCTCTCTCTCTCTCTCTCTCTCTCTCTCTCTCTCTCTCTCTCTCTCTCTCTCTCTCTCTCTCTCTCTCTCTCTCTCTCTCTCTCTCTCTCTCTCTCTCTCTCTCTCTCTCTCTCTCTCTCTCTCTCTCTCTCTCTCTCTCTCTCTCTCTCTCTCTCTCTCTCTCTCTCTCTCTCTCTCTCTCTCTCTCTCTCTCTCTCTCTCTCTCTCTCTCTCTCTCTCTCTCTCTCTCTCTCTCTCTCTCTCTCTCTCTCTCTCTCTCTCTCTCTCTCTCTCTCTCTCTCTCTCTCTCTCTCTCTCTCTCTCTCTCTCTCTCTCTCTCTCTCTCTCTCTCTCTCTCTCTCCCTCTCTCTCTCTCTCTCTCTCTCTCTCTCTCTCTCTCTCTCTCTCTCTCTCTCTCTCTCTCTCTCTCTCTCTCTCTCTCTCTCTCTCTCTCTCTCTCTCTCTCTCTCTCTCTCTCTCTCTCTCTCTCTCTCTCTCTCTCTCTCTCTCTCTCTCTCTCTCTCTCTCTCTCTCTCTCTCTCTCTCTCTCTCTCTCTCTCTCTCTCTCTCTCTCTCTCTCTCTCTCTCTCTCTCTCTCTCTCTCTCTCTCTCTCTCTCTCTCTCTCTCTCTCTCTCTCTCTCTCTCTCTCTCTCTCTCTCTCTCTCTCTCTCTCTCTCTCTCTCTCTCTCTCTCTCTCTCTCTCTCTCTCTCTCTCTCTCTCTCTCTCTCTCTCTCTCTCTCTCTCTCTCTCTCTCTCTCTCCTCTCTCTCTCTCTCTCGCTCTCTCTCTCTCTCTCTCCTCTCTCTCCTCTCTCTCTCTCTCCCTCTCTCTCGCTCTCTCTCTCTCTCTCTCTCTCTCTCTCTCTCTCTCTCTCTCTCTCTCTCTCTCTCTCTCTCTCTCTCTCTCTCTCTCTCTCTCTCTCTCTCTCTCTCTCTCTCTCTCTCTCTCTAGTAAGAGCATATGCAGGAAGTTAATGCATGAGCATAGGAATGTCTTTGGATAGCTACTTCTTTTGATGGCGGCTGAGCTGCTCACACGCAAATGCAAACTTCAATGGCCAAATCTTACGTTGAGCATTCATGAATACTATCCATCTGTAATTTCTCAAATTGTTTCTCACTATTCTAGCATTTGTTCATCTCTGCATTCTCATTACACCCATGTTGTTGATTCCGTTGCCTTTGTGTAATTGGGTTGTGCAAACTCCAATACTGAAAGCTACTTGCTGCTCATCTTTGCATTCTTGTTGTTTCAATTAGTTTGTTGATTTTGTCCTAATTATTGCTTATTCGGATTTGGATTCCCCAAAATAGGAGTTGTAGCTCATTTATGCTAAACAAATTTTGATCTCGAGTCTTCAAAAAGGGCAGTATTGGATAGTCTCTAATTTTTTAAACATTAAGGTGTGATGCTATGTATTTTCTAAATAACGATTATCCACTTGGATAAGGCAATATATACTCGAATATGAAGATATGCGCTGGACAACTATATATTAGAAAGAGGCCTATATATATTTTTTGGAAATATAACTAGTAAAGACTTGTCTTACATTAACGGACAAGACCTTCAAAAGTGAAATGATGCCTTGAACAAACTTATCCAAGTCACTAAAGAAACTTAATGTTTCTAGCCACAAAGCTTTGATAGCTTTCGAGTTCGTGTCTGTAGAAATACAAAGCAACTACCCATAGGCAGAAACCGCCCCAGACCATAACCGCTGCATAACGGTTTCAATGAAGAAAGACACGAAGGTCAAACGAACGAAGACTCGAAGACGAAGATCCAAAGTTCAAAGACTGAAGGAGCTCGAAACACCCAAAGACCGAAAGACGGCGGATCTTCATGCTCCAAGTACAAAGATCAAACAAGTACCAGGAGGACGTCCACCTCCACGGATGATATTGAAGGCAATCTGAGTACCGTTAGAACGCGCTAAACCAGCCATTCTTGTAATCACTGATTAACTTAAATTTTTTTCTCTCTATTCATATAAATAGATCAAACACGAGAGAATCGGTTGAACATCAAATTGGTTGAGCACCAATATGAGCTAACCATAGAACTACCAACCGATGTCCAAGAGTCCGCTAGTAAGCGAGACTGTCTGATATAGTTCGTGAGAGACATAGTATCTCTTGCGCCGACGCACTGGGTGGATTTGTCATACAGTGCTCTAGAAAAGATCATTGATAATACAGTAGTTGTTATGCACATGCTTATTTTTACCTTGAATGATATTGAATGTTTTGATATCTAACCGTTGTCTGTACATGTTTAGTTGTTTATCTTTATTCCGCACACTAGCTCATTCTTGTTGAATGCTTAAACAAATTTGAAACGTAGGTCAGCACTGTCTGTCTACACTCTGGAAGATTGTAGATCTCCATAGTGAGGAGTGTGAAGGATTTTAGATCAATGATGATCCAATCCATAAAATGATCTTGGGTTACAAAAGAAGCTACTCTACCAATCTCACGAATGTAGAAAAATCAGCATCTACACACAAAATGAGATGCATACTCTAATAGAACTTGATCAAACATGAATCAAAAGATAAACTACTATTGCTTTCCATACAAAACCAGCAAGCTACTGTATCTCACACGTGTGGATCCAAAAATAGCAGATATAATTCATTCTACACATAGAATTGCATGCAATCACAAGTATAGTGCACCAATGGATAGTAAAACCCAAGAGAACCATGTATAAGCATGCAATGAGATAGAGAAGAGAGAAGATATGTCTCTCCATGAGTTACATCCTTTTATAGCAAGTCCAAACCCTATTTGGCCACTTGGCTTTTTCACCAAAATGTAAGCCCTACTATTTTTGGGTCTAGATTCAAAGTACCCAACATTTAAATTTGAATCTACTCAAACTCGACTTGTAACTTTCCCACACTTTCAAAAAGTGGCTATTTAAATGAAATTTAGACTAATGAACTTCTAAGTCTAAAACAAAGTTGGCCTCAATTTGCCAAATATAGAAATGTAGCAAATATGATCAAACTAGTATGCTTGCTCCTAGCATGAAAGATAGGATTGGTTGCCAATCTTTGGGCTAATTGATTGTCACAAAAGATGATTGGGCTCTTTGAAAAATCCAGCAAGTGAAAATCCTTGATCATCCTCTTGATCCATACCATCTCCTTTGTGCAATGTGTAAGAGCTTTGTACTCGGACTCACTAGATGACAATGAGATAGTGGCTTGTTTCTTCGACATACATGATATAGCTCCATCACCTATGAAAACAACAAAATCTCGAGTTCCAATGATGTACCTCAAAACTCATTTTCCTAGCTTCCAATGCTCCTCACTAGGATCTTGCATGACTTGACTCAATCATCCAACACAATAGCTTAGATATGCTCTAGTAATGGTTAGATAGATGAGTGAACCAACTAGCTTTCTATAGAGACTAATGTCCTTGAAGGATCTTTCACTACCTCTTATAGTTAGCTTTACACGAGACTCCATAGGTGTATCACTAGCTTTTGCATCTACCATATGAAATCTTTCTAGAATAGAATTAGCATACTTCTCTTGACAAATGAAAGTAGATTGAGAAGATCTAATGACTTCTATTCCCAAAATGTAATGCAAGTTACCAAGATCATGCACCTCAAACTCCTTCTTAAGAGCACTCTTGATATCCTCCACATCTTGATTATCTCCACCACTCAAGATGATATCATCCACATAGATTAGCAAGATGGTAACATCATTTCTAGAAAACCTATAATAAAATGAACGATCATACTCACTCATAACAAAGCCTTGAGAGAGTAAAAAGGTGTTAAGCTTAGCAAACCAACTCCTTGGTGCTTGCTTAAGGCCAACTCTTTTGTAGTAGACACACATAATTTGGCTTTGTTGATTAAATGTAGCTCTCAGGTTGCTCCATGTACACTTCCTCCTCAAGATCACCATTCAAGAATGTATTTGTAATGTCCATTTGCCATAGATCCCATCCACAAAGTGTAGCAAGTGCGATAATGACTCGAATGCTTACCATCTTCGCCACGGGTGCAAAGGTCTCATCATAGTCAATCCCTTGTTGTTGAGCATATCCTTTTGCCACTAACCTTGCCTTGTACTTGTTGATAGATCCATCTTGGTTTGTCTTCACCTCGAAGATCCATTTGCATCCAATAGCTTTCTTGTCCTTAGGTAACTCCACCAATCTCCATGTTCCATTCTTCATAAGATCTTGATACTCAAGATCCATTGCTTGGATCCACTCCTCTTCTTTCCTTGATTCATCTACACTTGCAGGTTCATCAAAAGAGGTTAGGAAAGCAAAATAATCTCCAGAAACTACTTGCTTACCCTTTTCATCATATGTGAGCGTTGAAGGTACTTGTCTTTCCCTTGTGTTCTCCTTGGCTTTTGACTTGATGAAGGTCCATCATCATCACCATCTAAAGTAGGATCCTTTACATCAACATCAAGAATGTTAGATCCATCCACACCTTTGTCAATCATGCTTGAAGACACTTTTGGAATGTTCCCCTCATAAAAAATGAGATCTCTACCAGCAATCACTTTGTAAGTAGAAGGAATGTAAACCTTGTAGGCTTTACTCACCTCTATATCCAACAAAAATACCTCTTCTTGAAGATGGATCCTCCTTGGTCCTATCATCAAGAGTAATGTTGGCATAGCATGTCATCCAAAAGTTCTTAGAAAGTTGATACTCAGCCTCCTCTTGAATAGCATCTCAAAAGGTGTCCTTCCATCCAAAATAGCACTCGGCCACCTATTGCACAATAAATTGGCACACAACAAAGCTTGATCCCAAAATGGTTTATCAAGATTAGCACTTAACCTCGTGGCTTTAGCACTTCCATGTAAAGTCCTATTCTTCCTTTCAAGCACTCCATTTTGTTGTGGGGTCCTTAATGTTGTATACTCCCTCTTGATCTCGATCCCATGCTCATCACAAAACACCTTGACATTGGTAGATATGTACTCACCACCATTGTCACTTCTTTAGCACTTGATCCTTGTGGAAAATTGGTTCTCCCTTGCATTCTCGAACTTGATAAAGACATCATACACTTCATCCTTGATCTTTAGTAGATAGATCCAGCAAAATTTATTAAAATCATCAATCAAAGTTACATACATCTTAGCTCCACTATTGCTAATTGTAGTAAATCCATGAATATCCGAATGTACAAGTTGAAAAGGTTGTGTGATCTAGATGTAGATCTAGTATAAGGTAGTCTATGTGACTTAGACAAATCACAAGACTCACAAGAATGAATGATGCCACTTAAGGAACTTGTCACAACCTTCTTTCTAGCCATTACCTCCAATGACTTGAGGTTGAGGTGTCTCATCCTTCTATGCCAAACCTCTTGAATAGTTATCTGCTCTCTTGCAACACATCCAACTTGGTTAGCAATAACACAAGCATCTAGTTTGAACAACTTTCCTTGCCTTTTACCTTTTCCAATCAAGACATCCTTCCTTTTGATCATACAAGCATCTCCATCAAACTCAACCTTGAGGCCTTTACTTAGCATTTGACTCACTAAGCAAATTCTTGGTAATAGCGAGAATGACCAAGACATCTTCCAAATGAACATTCCTATTTGTAGAGAGAGAAATGGGAATTGTGCCAACCCCTTTGATTGCACACTCACCATCATTGGCCGTGTAGGTCACCCTCTTGTCATTTCCATATGCCAACAAAGAAGTGAAATACTCTTTGTGAAAAGTCATGTGTGAACTTGCTCCACTATCAATCCACCAAGGATCTAGATCTCCATCATTAGCAAGCATACATGAAGACATCACAAAAGCATCATCATTTGCATCTTGAACATCCAAACCATCCTCATCAAGAGTAAGATTACCTTGCTTGTCTCCTTGATCTCTCTTCTTCTTGTAGCACTCACTTGCAAATGTCCTTTGATGCCACAATAGAAGCACTTGAGCTTTTATCTATCCTTCTTTTTGCCATTTGAAGAAGCATCCACTTGATCTTGCCCTTTAGGCCACTTACTTTTGATTTTGCCCTTGAATTTGCCCTTTATGAACATAGCCTCCTCTTGAAGTGTTGATGTAGATCCAACTCTTAAGCCTATATTCTTCATTGATCAAGATCTCTTGAACATCCATCAAACTTGGCGAAGTCTTTTGAATAGCAATAATCTGAACAATGTTAGCATGAGCATCCAGCAATCCATTAAGAATAACTTGAACAAGCTCTCCTTCCCTAATGCTTTGCTTTCATCCTCAAAACAAAAGTACTTGGACTTTCTTCATTCTTTTGAAAACAAGAAAAGATTTGCCTTCTTAAAGTCAACACTTAGAAGTAGACTTGGATTCATAAAGCTTCTTCAATGAATCCCAAGCATCCTTAGATGAAGTACACTTACCAACTTCCTTGAGAGGCTCATTGGTAACAATCATCTTGATAATGTGTAGAGCCCTTTTGGCCCTCTTATCATACCTCATTTGGTCTTGTTGTGTTGCTGGTCTCTCCTCCAAATCTATATCCAAAACATTATTCATCTCAAGAAGTGATTCCATCCTCACTTTCCACAATGAATAGTTACTTGCGGTAGGCCTATCATTGGCTTCCAACATGACTCCACTTGATGTTGCCATGTAGCAATGACCTGATCTTCTTTTTCAACATGTTTCACAAAGCACTCCTTTGAACAAAAACAAACGTTTTCAAAAGAAATCACAAAGATTTGAAACTATCTCTAAAATTCTCTTCTAGCACTTATACCAAGAAAATCAACACATAGAATCATGAAATCTTGATCAACCTATGATCTATCCTCAATCTACTGACTTTTGCCACTTCCTAAGATTGAAACACACTCAAATGAAGTACAACAACCTCACTATATAGAGATCCGATCAAAATTAGAGTTTTGAAAAAATCACAAAAAATTGATTATTCCAAATCTACATGCAAATGCTGAAAATTTGATATGCAATCTATTAGCCACCACTTAGGCTGATCCAATGATCAAAAAATCGGCCAAATATAGTATGTGAATTCAAAAATCAGAATTGATCAAGTTTTTGAACCTACATAGATTTTTGATCTACAAAAGATCCAATCTACAAAAGCAAAAAACTCAATTTTGGTATAGAATCCTCTCTAGCATGCTCTAACCTTGATATCTTGACCAAATCATTGATAGATATGATTTCTTGATTGCTCTTGATTGTGGGATCCAATATTGCTTTTCTAGATCGATCAATCAATCACTCTTGGAGCCTTCTGTAGGTTCATTTATGGTCCTTTGTACAATGCTTTCAACATGGTATCAGAGCCAAGTACAAGAGGATAATCATTGATCAAAGGACAACCCATTTTTAGCAAGTTGTTTCTAGAAAGCTAGTCTTGAGAGGGCAAGTCCAAATCAAGTCTTAGGTTGAAGATTTGGGATCCAAACTTGGTGAGGGTCACCAGATGTACTTCCCACATGTGTGGGCACCTCTGTACCAGCATCTAATCTTCATTATTCACAATATCCAAACAATTGCATTCTATGTCATCTTGATGAGTTTTTTGGTGCTAGTTCTAGGAAAAGCATCAAAGTATGTTTGCCATCAATTAGATTTGGCTTAGTGTCATGAGATATAATTATTTGAGGCCGAGTTCAAGCCCTATAAAGGTGTTTTATAGGTCTTGAAGAACATTAGAGCATTAGCTGGAATCTCCTTGTAGCACACTAGTTTTACCATCTTGAAATTTTTACTATTTCAACTTGTTAACATCTTGGAATTTTTTTTACGTAATTTTTATCAATATGCTCACATGCATTTTCAAATTGTAATGGCATTTTTCAAGAATCTCTTAAAAAATACAATGTAGATGTTTCATGCCCACATACAATTTATTATCGGTCTACTTATGTGCATCTTCAAATTGTGTAGAAACGTGTCAAGAATCACTTTAAAAGCTACAATGTAGAGGTTTCAAGTCACATACAATTTCATAGATTTGAAACTAAATTACATTGACTTAAAATGGCTTGCAATGATCAACTTTACTAAATGAAGAGCTTGCAATATGCAAATAAGTTACTAGCATCATATGCATCCACAACATATCATAAAAGAATGGTGCTTTTGGAGAAGGACAAGAATATTGATGATTTATTTTTTAATTTTTGTGGCTCTACTTAAATTAGCACAATACATTAAGCTTGCTATGATAAAGCTACTTATTCTATTGCAAGGATATAGCATCAACCATATACATAGCTAATTGAAGCTTTTCCAGATACTTTTAGAATTGGAGATTGGACTCATAGTCCTACTTGAGGTCTTGGCCTTAATATTCTATTTAATTATTGTGAAGTTTTTTTTATTTCATTTGTTCGTGGGTGTGAGACTATACTGCTCATAATTGAAATAGGTAGATGAAACCTAGTAATTGAGAGTATAGTAGCTTTTATCAACATTATACTAGGATATTGCTTATATATTGGGTAATATAATATAGTGCTTGATGCAATCTATCCACTTTATTTTAATTTATTGATATAAATTTTTTTATACTTGTATACTCTTTTATCAAAATTTGCAAATCAAACATGTCATATGAATCTTACACTTGAACAACTCAAAATTTTCAAGCTTCTTTTATTATGGACATATATAACTTTGAGATCTACTCAATTCACTATATTGATAATTTTTTAGCTTGTTATCTTCATGATCACATTCTTATTATTAAGAGAGAAAAAGAATTGATTTAATTAGCTATTGTGTAAGGGGTAAGAACTTGGCTTGTGTGATTGCCCAACCAAGTTTGAGTCCTTGTACAAATGTGTAAGGATATCATTGAAGTTGTGAAGTCCAACATTTGGGGCCAAATTGTTGTTGAACTTTTCCTTTTGATTTTGTGAAGACATTGTTGCTTGTGTTTAGGGGCTATGAAAGATGTTGTTGCTTGTCCCTTGAGGTCCTAGAGACAGTTGATGCTTGCCCTTTGAGATTGTAAGACTAGTGTTGTCTATCCTAGGTGCTGAATACTTATGTTTCCTATCCTTTGGACTTGAAATGCAAATTTTTGCATATCCTTTGGGCCTATTCTACTGGGCCTAGTGCCCCTTATCATGAATATTATATAAAGCCATCTAGTTTTGGGTTAGCTTTTCTCATAGATGTCAACTCCTTGGTAGGTAACATTACAAAAAGGAAACACTTTTTTGCATGCTAGATGCAAAAAAAATGCCTTGATAGTCAACTACATTATTTGAATGACCATTACAAGCAAAAAAATACCTATTTTCATAATTTCGTTGCAAGCCACTAATTAATGTGCAAATTTATTCAAGAAAAAGATTTATGTAAATTTACTTGCAAAGATATACTTATTCCCATGCAACTTTGTTTTACTTCATCTACATATGGTGTCAATCACTTTGTCTGATTGATTATGCTTCAAGTCCTTCATAGTAGTCAAGTTGGAACTGAGCCCATGTAGGCATAGGCTCTTAGTTATTGTGTGAGTAGATGTTTGGAGCTTTGTGGCGTGGGCTGAGCAACTGATGTGAAGTGTGGATATTTTACTTGATTATGATATTTGGATGAAATATCATTGTCGAAAAAGAATGATATTATTTGAATCGACGATTGTTGAAGAAAAAAAAATCTTGCCTCACAAGCTTGACACTAATCTAAAAGTAGAATACCTTTACATTCTTACTACATGAAGGTGAATCTAGCCATACTTGAGATATATGAAATTCATTGATAATAAGGTGATTGATATTAATGAGAAGCTTTGTCATAAGCATGGTATTCAAATCACTAAGGGACTAAAAAAAAACATTGCATGTTAGAAGAATTGAAAAATAGAAAAGACTCACTATAATGCTCAAACTCACCCAAGACTGACACCTTAGCTTTTAGCAAAGCATCATAAAAGCTAAAATTCTAATATTTTTCTACTTTCATATGTTTCGCAACCATATCTCCACTAAAAATAAGCATAAAAGCAAAACAATTATATATGTGTTTTCCCAATGTCATTTCTCTATATATAGCCTTTGCCATTCTTGGGTATTTATTATCACACAATGCATTCTAAATGTTGAACATGCCTTGTCACATGTGATGTCAAGCATCTTGGTTTTTAGAAAAGTGATATCCCTAAAGGATCATGTGAACTAAAAAATATACTCTTTTGTAGATTTGAGATTAGATCATGGTTTCACACACAAGGAGGAAAGTTTCAAATAATGGACTTAACCCCATAAACTTAACCTCTCTAAATTATTATGAGCATGAGGTTTTCACACAAGGCCACCTGATAGAGGTAAGCACAATGGGCCCAAATTTGAATTACCTAGCAGTAAGTAAACATGTTGAGGACATCTTATGGCAAGCAAACCTATCCCATGTTGGCATCAATTTTGCCATATATGATGTGGTATGTCTCTTAGTCTAAATGATTACCCATGCTAACAAGGACATGACATTAGTTCACTTACCTCTAAAGGTGAGGGCCCTCAATGTCAATTATGTGAGGCTATGTAAGCACGCCAATCCTTTCTTGGAGAAGCACTTTCAAGAGGATTTTGAGTTTCAATGCAAGTATTGAGCATATCTAGCTATGCATTTAATGGCATTCTAAGTTGTATGATATGGGACATATGTACTTATGACATGGGATTAGGCTCAAATATGGAAGAGGTCTTGGGCTTAAAGGCTCATGTGTGTGAATCATGGCAACATCACAATTTTTTCACCTCGTAATCAAGATAATTTCATTTAGTATATCACAAGATAGTCTCTAATTGAATTAATGGTAATCAATCAAGTTTTGGCTCTATAGAATTATCTAATAAAACATAACTAGGATAAGAATGATGTGAAATAGTGAATACAAGAACAAGCTTAAAAAGTTTGAAATGATTGTGTTTACCTATAGGATTCTCACATATATTTTCACAAAATGATGTTTATATGTGATTCGTTAATTTTGGAGGTTGTGTTACCAAAGTAGTACGTTTATATATAATGAAAATTTCATGTGATGAATCTCGCTGTAAAAAATCTAATACATTGTAGATTATGAGGGACATACAAATGATGCAAATTACATTGATGTCATGTCATGGACGATTGACTCAATGTGTTGCATATGGCTATAAAGGTTGTGCCATTAGCAACAAAGGAAAATTCGAGGAGAATTAGGTCTCTCAATTTTTTCATAATTGTAGTTTGTACTTATGTTAATCACTTTAAATTAAACCTTGCTTGAAGTATTATGTATGTTAATGTAGTATAGCTTGTAACATTGTGTTGATGTAGTTTTAAAACATGATTGTATCCATTGACGTACAATAAGAAGTTTTTTAGTTGAAAAAGTTGCATCAACTTTAGGCCTATTCAATATTCATTGGCAATATATAAAATTGTGTGATAGAAAGGTGATTTTAAATAGCCATTTTGACTCACTCATCACACTTTTTTAAATCTTTAACACTATCCAAAGTGAAATGACATTTAGATACCAATATCCACATATAATCATATATGCAAACACTTATCTTCATACTTATTGATGTGTGTATAATTGTCTAAAAGATTAAGAACTCGTATGACATTTTGTACAAACATGAAGAAACAAAATATAGAAGATACATTACTACGACAAGAGTAGCTAGCAAAGTTCTCATATTTATAGTATTTGAAGATTTTTTTTTTTTTGAGTCTCCTAAAAGTTAGCACAATGTGTAAGAGCTTTGGTTTGGGCTTCCATATTCCAATTTAAGCTCTTGCACCAAGATGTTTACGAGGATGTGGAAGGCTTCAACCAAAGTTTTGGGCTTTGCACTCGATTGGGTGGTGGAGCCTTATGCTCAACATCTATTGTAGGCCTTCTCGCACATATATGTTGAAATGGCATTGGTCCAATTATGTATATATATTTGAAATGACATCGACTTAGTATAATGTAAATGATTTTTTCGCCTGATACAATGCCATCGGGTTCATGTGGCATAGTCTTCTGTGCCATAGAACATTTGTCGATTCATGAGCTTGGTGTGTTTGATCTGCTGGTAGGCATACCTTCAGATAATACAGGTTGCCCTTTTGTCTTCCTTGTGTAACAAGTTTGCGGGTGCTGGCATCAATGACATTGCATGTTTCATTTGAAAACGTCACACGCATCCTAGCGTCTACTATTCTTGCAATTGAGAGCAAGTCTTGTTGTAGTGTGGGCACGAATAGAACATCGTCTAATCGTCGATCTTTGTCGTTTGTGTTGAGTTCACTTGATGTCTGATCCGTCTCCAAAAAACCATGTATCTAGATGGATCTATACTTCGGAAGTCAAATATCATTCATCTCGATGTAACAAAGTGAGAGATTGCTCCTAAATCAAGGATGACCTCTTGTGTGTCAGATGTCAAACCTTCACACACATTTGTACATAAATAGGCTATCGAATTACCATTGTTCGACATTTCTTTGCCCATCTTCAAGCTTTCGGGCTCTTCGACGTAAGATGAACTGTTGTTGTTCTCCCGGTTGCCTTGAGGCTATTTTTTCCTCAGATTTTGGTAGCAGTCTATGGTTGCATGACCTTTCTTGTGGCAATGAATGCATTTGGTCTTCGGGTTCAGCCAACACGAATTCACGTTCGCATCTCACACACGTTTTCTTTTCATTGTCTTGTTGTCTCGGCTTTCCTTTGCTCTTCCATTTTCCTTTGGTGGCTTCTTCTGTCTACTGGTCTCGAATCTGCTTTCAATCTAACTCCCTCTTAGGCTTGAACTGCTTCTTCAGTTTGTTTTTATTGTTTTAGGGAGCCTTATTAGAGATGTCCTTGTGATCAAGGTGCTCACGAGCTTCGACTTCTTCTCGAATCTCGATCACTACTCTTTTGAGAGTCACCTCTGGATCTTTTGCTAGCAACATTCGGGTCGTCTGAAAAGATCTTGGTAAAGCACGTAGCAAGTAGGTGAGGTGCTTTTCAATTGATACTACATTGTCTATTCTGGCATTGTGTAACGAAAGGAACAGATCCTTCATCTTTTTTGTAAGGGATGTGAGGTCTTTGTTGTCTTATCGTAGGTTCGTTAGCTGGTCTTCAAGAAACATTATTTGACTACGTGATTTCATTTGGAACCTGGTAAGTAATGCATTCTACATCTCTTTTGTGTTAGAGATTGGTGCAAGGTCAAGCGTTAGGCTATCCTCGATAAATGGAGACAACATGGCTATTGCCTTGTCGTTCTTTTCTCTCCATTCTCGTAGCTCTTTGCCTATAGTTGTAGGCATCTCATCGGTGCCATCTACCTAGGGCCATAGCCCTTCTCCCTTTAAGATGACAGAGGTCTCACCTTCCAGGCTAGGAAGTTAGACCCAGCTAAGTCGAGGATTGTGCAGATCTTCGAATGTATGCTGCTTATAGATGCCATTGTTGTGAACTGTGTTCTTTAGCTTGTTTTCTGGTTTCTTGTTCTGAATGTTCGATCTCCTGGATCTTACAGCTCTTAAGCTATTTTAGCTCTCTGATAGGAACAAGAGGCTCTGATTGAGCCTTTACCAGCTCTGATACCACTGTTGAGAAAGGATAGAATGACCCGGATGGAATTCGATTCTGTTTGAGGGCTGCTGCTACCTGCTATATCAGATCTACAATCCTCCATAGTGTAGACAGACACTATTGACCTATGTTTAATTATTTAAGCATTCAACAAGATGAAGCATTATGCGAAATAATGAATGAACAACTGATTATGAACAGACAACAATCATACATCAAAACATTCGAGATAATCCAACATGTGCATTCAAGCTACTATATTATCAATGATCCTTTTGTAAGAGTGTTGTTGTGACAAACCCACACAACACGTCGACATGAAAAAATACTATGTCTCTCACAAATTATATTTTCCCTTTTGAGCTCTTTCGGTCCTCGAACATTTGACCTTTGCCTTCGACTGTCTTTCAGTCGTCGAACATCTGGTCTTCGCCTTCGAGTGTCTTTCAGTCAAAACCGTTATGTGGCAATTATGGACTGGGACGGTCTTCGTCTGTGGGCAACTCCCTTGTATTTTTGCAGGCTCGAATTAGAAAGCTAAGCTTTGTGGCTCGAAATGTTTTGCTTCTTCACATTCCTCAATGGAGTCATTCAAGAGAATATCTATATGATCCAACCCGAGAGCTATGTCCTCACTGGTCAAGAAGATCAAGTATGCAAACTCCATAATGCCTTGTACGG
This sequence comes from Diphasiastrum complanatum, assembly GCA_029204225.1. Lineage (NCBI taxonomy): Eukaryota > Viridiplantae > Streptophyta > Lycopodiopsida > Lycopodiales > Lycopodiaceae > Diphasiastrum > Diphasiastrum complanatum. Next base: position 57,038,851 of record CM055095.1, on the reverse strand, counting down.
TATGAAGCAATCATTGAGAGCTTGGGTTCACCAAATCAACACCTTCCTAATCGAATCAAGGATTCGAACCAAGCTCTGTACATTGTAATGTTTATTTTAAGTTTGTCATCATCATCATCATCATCATCATCATCACACTATATGTGGATGATACGTTGCTTTTCAGCAACAATACTGAACTGATAAAGGACACTAAGAGGATGTTATCCCAAGAGTTTGAGATGACAGATCTAGGGAAGCACATTATTGTCTCGGGATCCAAATCCACAAAGACAAACAAAAGGCTCCTCTATCTTACTCAATAGAGGTACTTATTCAATATTCTTTTTCGAAATTCAATCTAATGAATTGCAAGCCTGTACATAATCATATGGATCCAAGTTTAAAGTTATCTAAAGAGAAATGTTCTCAAACCAGTAAGGAGAAGAAAAAAATGAAGGGATATCCAGATCAGTCAATTACCGTATCTCTAATGTATGTAATGCTCTCTACCAGACCTAATCTTGCATACACTGTCAACTCTTTAAGCCAATATATGGCTAACCCTGACATGATCCACTAGAAAGTTCTTCCAAGAGTACTCATATATGTATGCGCTACCATTGACCTATGCATATGCTATGGAGAGACTAATCCATCAAGTATCCATACATTGCATGAATACACAAATGCAAATTGGGCAGGCGATATTGACACAAGAAAATCCACCTTTCGAGTTGTCTTCCTGCTCAATAACGATCCAATATTTTGGAACAGCCGAAAATGATGAATATAACTCACTATGAGGTGGATGCCCTGACGGGCTAGCTCTGCCACCAAACCAACCATCATATGACCTTTGGCCTCATCCTACTCGTCGCAGCATCCTATGTAATATTTATAGATTGTGTGTGTAGAGATATGCTATGTAGTGAATCATTGTGGAATCATCATTTCTTTTCACAAGTTCTTAATCTTGATGTGGATCTACAATGTGTTCCTTTGACTAAATTTAAATGCATGCATAGACTAGTCGATAAAACATATGCTAGAAATAAATGCTATGCTAAAAGTTAATCCATAGGTTACTTTGACCCAAAAGATCAAGATTTGTGTAATCATGGGTATTTAGTTATTTAGGCCATCTTAGTCTTAAGTTCAATTGGACCCAATTTTGGTCATGTAGTGACTCGTGGGTCCTTAGGGGTCTAATTTTGTTTAGGGGCCCTATCTTGACTTTTGGGGGTGCCCTACATTTAGTAAGTGGCTAAGCTTAGGGTTTGCTGGCATTTGGCCACATCCAAGTAGAGTACTTGTATGCTCATTGTGTATACCACTTTTTACATTTGCTAAGCATTGCTCTCCATTTTCTCTGCTTGCATTTTCTGCTTTCTCTCTCTCTCTCTCTCTCTCTCTCCTTGAGGGCGCCTATCCTCCTCCCTCATTTGTCTTGTGGAGATTGTTTGATAGTTAGATCTTGGTGCCTTGGCTCTTGTTTTCTTACATGGTATCGAAGCAACCAGATCTACAGCAAGCTTGTATGTTGGCGCCCTACCAAAAGAGGAGCTACTCTACTTTGTGATATGAAAATTCAACATCCTACTGATTTTTCCAAGTGGAGTTTGGATCAAGTTTTTTGTCTCTTTTCAGGTTGAAGGAGGGCGCCCATCATGGATCTTGGAGGAGCAAATTTTGGTGCCCAAAAATCAGCATCTCAAATTTGATGTTTTGCAGCCAGTTTTCAGCAAGTCTTGTCTTGAGTAGGGCACCCAAAAATATGCTTCTAATTTGGGTGTTGGAGCCTTCTCACTTTGCTGATTCTTCAGGTTTGCAGACTTGGAGGAGGGTGCCCAAAATTCAACAAACCCTATTTTGGGTTAGGGCAAATTTGTGGCTGGAAAATCGCACATTTTTAGCAAGCGATAGGGTGCTTTCAACAATCCTATTGAAGTGTGTGTTGATCACACTATTTGGCTTCCTAATTGGGTTTTGGTGTAAGCTTCAATCGAAGCTAACCTAATTTTCAAGAAGCTAGTTTTTTTGTGCAAAAAAATAGCCATCTATCCATTATCTTTTGGGCACTTTGGTTGCAGATTGGAGGACATTTTGTGCTCTTATTGTTATCTCATTGTTTGTTGCAAATTTTTTAGTAGATTTGGCTTTGGAAAGGCTCTCCCTCCTATCTACTACAAGCTGAAATTGTTATAGTCATGTCTTAAGGCTGACACTAAATAAGCAAAGTCAATGATTGACCTCGAGATGACAATTGATACCATGAACTAGGTGTAAGCTCCACATGTGATGAGGCTATTAGAAGTGATGAGGCCATTAGAAGTGGACTCAAGAAAAGGGATTGTCAAACCCTCTCCAAAATCTTGATTATTTCAAAGTTGTTTTTACCATTTTTGCCTTGTTGTTAAATGGGCACATTTACAACCATTTTGGATGATAAGAGTGTAGTACTTGTGTGCATGTGTTTATTATTTGTGTGTGTGTGTGTGTGTGTGTGTGTGTGTGTGTGTGTGTGTTGCTCTAAATATTTTTTTGATTAGTATTTAGCCAACTTAAGTCTTCGGAAAAGAAGGGCTACGTATAAAGCCAAAAATGGAATTTTGTCACAAAATGTTCATGTAGTTACAACCATCATTTTGTGGTTTCAGAAATGGTATTATAAGTACAAAATCCATATAACCATTGCTAAAGAACCACTAATACATAACAGTCAAGTAATCTAGTTTTAAAGCAAATAAATGTATAAGTCATGAGCAAAAGTTCAAGCACATCAAAAGATATAATACCTTAAAAGAGAACGACAAAGTAAGAATTATGCAAATAAGAAACCTCAAAGGAAACATCAAGACAACAACACGAACTAAAAAAGCATGTAGTAAAAGCCAAAAACTCACATAAATGACAAGAAGACATAAAAAATACAAAGTCAAAACAGAAGGCAAAAAGAGAAACTCAAGCCTAATCTCAAAAAGAAGAAAGGGAAAAAACCGACAAGCTCTTAAGAAAAACATAAGAAGGTAGAACTAGTTAAACTACCCCAACAACTAGAAAAGGAAAGAATAGACACCGAAAAGAGGACAATTAGCCAAACACAATGGGTAGGGGTAAGAAGTAAGCTACCATACTTTGTATTTTGTTCTCTTGCTAATTTGATCGATATCCGCTTATTGAGTGTGCAACATGGTTTTTACTCAAAGATGCAATAACTATTTCTCACATATATCTCAAAGTAAGATTTATCACATCTCCTCATCCTTTTCGATGTAGAATGCCAATAAGAAGCTTGTAGGTTCTCAACAAAGATGGACATTGACAAATCAAATAATGACATTGCTGCCATTCACAAGTTGCTCACCCTACAAATACTATTTGGGTGATTTGGTTTTTTTACGGTTGCCACATGTCTTGCAAAATGGAAAATGAAGACAGTCGATTTGCATCTATCAATACATGACATTTTCTTTTCACGCATGAAAAAAATATTGTGGATCACATAGACAAAAAAATAATAAAAAAATCTCTTTGCTAGAGCATCATTATAAGCGTATAGGTTGTTTATTTACTGGAAATATATGAATCTAGCGCATAACGTTCTTGGACCTTATATTTTATTAGAAGGTAGATGATAATTAGTTAGCAAGCATCCACTTATCATACCATATTAATAGAATAGCTGAAAACTATCTAGAGCAAATGAGGAATGGAACTTCAAAGGAATTGGACTTTCTTACTGAAATATCACTACAATATCAATTGCACACTTGTTTCTACAAGGATATGTGGCAAGGATTATATCTTGAAATTTTAATCATATATCGATTCTCACCTGGTTACTTTTTCTATAAAAGTCATGAGAGTGACAACGAATAGCACAAAAGATTTATCAAAAGACTTATCTATTTCACTAGTGGCATACACAACACTTTTGATTCTAAAGCCATATTGATAGAGCAACCTTTGTACAAATGGACTAGAACACACTTTTCATTGCACCTCTCTCATATTCCAAAAGCAAAGCCTAAACATTTTCAACAAACACTTACAACACATGCCATGATTGACTTTGACAATTTTATCAAAGTTCAACAAAATGATGAAGCTACTCAAGAAAGTTACAAATGTATTCTTATTAACAATTTGTACTCCATCAATGTAAACTTTGGCTATATTTGCTTATTATAGTAAGCTCATCTCGACATGGAAATTTAATAGCATCTTCACAAAGAGTAAGCATGTTTAACCTAAAAATGGCATAGTTGTGAATTGTGTTGTGATTTTTTGCAAATCCCATAACCTAAAATGTTGGTACCACACTTTTTGATTAAAGATAACGTGATGAAATTTACGCGCATTCAAAATTTGAATTGAAACATCTTCATTTGTAATCAGGAATTTGAGCTTGGTTTGATGAAGCCTATTTGGTAAGTTAAATAATAGATTTAACATTTGAGGTATAAATATGTTTGAAAAATGCCATAAGTCTCTCTCTCTCTCTCTCTCTCTCTCTCTCTCTCTCTCTCTCTCTCTCTCTCTCTCTCTCTCTCTCTCTCTCTCTCTCTCTCTCTCTCTCTCTCATGAATGAATGAATGAATGATACTCAATAATACTTTATCTTGTCTTGTCACTCGATTTGTGCTTTGATGAATGCTTTTGAAAGTATATTTTAATAAGGCCATATGGTTTGGGCGCCAGAAATTTGGTTGGGTTCAAAATTCAAAAAATGCATTAATGGACTTTGCCTCCATTAATGGACTTTCTCTCCATTACTATGCAAGGCGCTGATTCTCTCATTGTCGGATCTGGAGAGTGTATATACTCCCACTGGTATGCTTGTAGTGCCCGGTGGAAATCTACTGATATTTTCCAACTGTAAGGTTGATGGATGATTGGCCAATTTGACGTATGGATCGTAATTTTGTCCATGGCCAATCCCAAATCCTTCCAACTATATTCATGCACAACATCAGTACATAATATGGATCTACGCGCAATTGGCGAGGGTTGGCCACATAACTCCTAATAGATTCTGGAGTTTTCTCAAAAATTGTAATTCTCCAAGCTGGATTCTCTCCCAATGTGGGTATTTTATCCAATTCCTTGTCGGCCTCTATTTCAGAGGTCTTAAACTTAAGGACCCAACCACCACACGAGGACTCATGAGGATGTCGCGCTAAAAGACTCTGGATCTGGTCCTCGACGCTGATTGGTCTTCTGAATAATGGTGTGGTCCTTGATGAAAATGGACTCGGTTGCAGTGTCTATGGAACTGGTTGTTGTTCTTCAACTTCATAGGCTCCACCCTGGTCCATGCCCGAATCCAACCCTGTATCCATTGGTGCATCAACTTGGTGCGGAGGGGAGAATTGCGGCATGACCGTAACTGAAATTTGAGGTCCAGCTTCCAACACCTGAGTGACTGCTTTTTCATATGCATTGATGGTTGCTTTAGCCTTTGCCAACTCAATTGAAGCTGCACCTTTGAATTTGTCAAAGCGGCCTTGGAATCCTTGAAGCGCAACTTTGTAAGTTTCAACTTTCTTGAACAAATATGTGATCTCCGTCGGAGTTACTGGATGATCAGGTGTTTGCGTCTGGGGATAGGCATCACGCTCAAGGGTGGTCGCATCCAATTCACCTTGGAGACGTGTGCGATCTTGTTCTGCCATTTGCAGTTGACCCTGGAGCAGTTGCACTTGTTGCTTTGCATCCTGCACGGCCTTGTCCACCTGATCTTGAGTGGTTGTGAGCGCATTCTACAGTGAGCTGACATACTCTTCTAGGTGATCAGCTAATTGTTGTGCCGTCTTCTTCTCAGCTCCAGATTTGGCTTCATGCTGCTTGGCGATCTTCAACTCTTTGTCCAGCTGAATAATTTTCTGGCTGATGAGAATATTTTCTGATTCCATATCTGAGATTCGCTGTTCCATTTCTTTTTCTTATCCAGCATAGACCGGATCACTTGCACAAGGCTTGAGACCAAACCGAGAGCATCACCAGAATCTACTGTTGTGGAGGTAGTAGCAACAGAAGGACCTGGTGGTACTATCTTTGGTTGGCGTGGAACAGGTGCATATAATTCTTTTTCTTCAAAGAGGGCTCTTAATGGCTTGTTTGAGCTCTCCAAAAACGGTCTTGAACCAGTTATATGGTTCCAGAGGGGCCTTGGCTATCTTGACATATGACTCAACTATCCTATGCAATATCTGAGAAGTAATGCAATCTTTCCTGAGGTTGCCAACTATCAGAAAATTGTTAAGGAGCTGAGCAGCGGCGTGTATGGCAGGCTCAGTATTGGCTTCTAGGAAGTAGGAAAGTAATACGCACGAGTGTATATCAAAAAATAGTTCAGAAAGTTCTGAAGGCTTTGGTCACTGGAAAATTTGGCAAGAGCTTCGCTAGCACAAGTGAGGAATGAATCAAATTCAACCAACTTATAGGTGAATTTGGAGGATCCATTACACTGAATACTAGTTTGGTTGATCAGTTCTGAACAGAAATTTGCAGGCTTGTACAGTACTGTGACAGTAGGCTATAAAAATCTCGACGAAGGTTTTTGAGGCTCTGAAGCCATTCGACGAACATTTTTCAGGGTTGGCGAAGGATGAACCTTCGCCCAAGAGGGTCCTTCGCCCAAGTACTATCATAAATGCAAATTTTCAAGATCTGAATCTATGCCCAATCTAATTTTGACGCTTTAAGACCACCTAGCATGTCAGTGAAAGTTTCTAAGGAGAGTAAGGTTCTCGGCGAAGGTTTCCAAAATGGCATATTGCTGATCATTCACCTAACTCAAAAGAAGGACTTTTTCTGGAAAAGAACCTTCGCCCACTTCAATATGTGGATGTACAATCTGAAAGCTCAACGAAAGTTTCCAATACTGTATAGGCAACTTATGACCGAAACAGTGATTGTATAAGTCCTTTCCCATCAAAAATTATCTTTTGAAAATACTTTCCTTCCTCTTTTTCCATTCTGATAACTTTTCTGACTTTTGCTCATCAATCTTTTCTCATTTTTTTTTTTCTGTCTTTTCCAAACAAAACTTAACAATTAAATATTGAAAACAAAAAATTGAAAAACAATTAAAAATAAAAAAACATTTAGATCATGCTTGCTGAACTGGTGGAGCAGGCTGCCAAAACTTGCGTAATCGGCTACCATTCACAGGAGTATCAAATCGTTTCTCGTCCAAGTGCTAAGAATCATTGCTCCATTGTAGGCTGATATTCCAAGGAATATTCTAGCCATCCTGCATAACATCTTCAAAAATACAAGCAGGATAGGATTTAAACGTAGAACTTGCCCAACGAGTTTAAGCTTTTACGATATCCATACTAGCTTAAGTTATTTAGTTCTAAGTTTAAATTGCCATGGACACTGCACATAGATATGTAATTTCAAGTTATGTAAAAGTTAGTCACAAAGGCCTATTGGGGGTTTGTCCCATGGCACTAGTATGATTCAAAGTTAAGTTAGTCTATGTGGCTTACTTGTCCCACGGTGCATTTCTGTAAGTGACCATCACTCCAAGTATAAATAGGAGTGGAAGAGTCCATTTTCGAAGAACTTCATTTGCAATACATGCCTATCTTTCTCTCTGAGTGTTCTCCCTTGTGTGATTTCATGTACTATGTTACTTCACATTGTATTGTATATTATTCATCTGGCAAGTTAAGTTAATCTAGGCCCTCCATTCTCTAGTAGGGTAAGCCTTAGAGAATGAGATTTTAGTTTAGGGTTTTATCTTTTAGGTTAAGCCGTCATTTGTAGTTGCTAAGTAGAGAAACGAGAGAAGAGCGGATCTTACCCTCAAGATACTTACCACCATGCTCAGTACTGTCTTTCTTGCTACCATATCAAGCTAGTTGGAGAAGCCATAGCATAGACTAGTTGGGAGACTGCCATAGTCTTGCAAGTTGAAGCCATAGCCGGTGTGGATGTTGAAGAGTCGCCGGTGTGGATGCTGAAGAGCCAACAGTGGCCCCGTTGCCGCTCTTTTCTTGTTTCTCCTTGTTCTCTAGATTCGTTGCTTTGTTTCAAGCTATATCTTGTTCTTTTTAGCTTAATACTTCCTTCTTTCTTGTTATTACTTCATTTAGGATGTTTCTTTCTGATTTTTTTTTTTTCTTTGTTTCAAGCCAGTTCACGAGTTCAAGCCAGCGCATTTCAAGCCAGCAAACGCACCCAACGATGACCCCCTCACTCTCTATCTGCACTGAAGGCACCACTCCAACACATTTCAAGCAGGCCATTTTTATGGCCAGCCAAGACACCCAGCGCTCTTCATACACGGCTGGCCTAGCTCACGCACTTTTGAAGGAACACGTTTTGGCAGTAGTAGTGGCTATCTTCCACGTAGGTCTGGCTAATCGCAGTTTTGCCTGGTAGCGAGACATTGCTATGGTTGAGTGTGCCATCTAAAGCAGTTCATCCTCTGCTAAGTTATCCATGAACACTATCAGATGAATCATTACTCTTCAAGTACTATATTGGTAACTAAAGTATGCTTTGAGAACACAGCTACTTGACTGCAGCTAGGTGCATCCCATCTTCACAACCAGATTCTTGTTTGGGCATGCCATGAGTGTGTAATCTCCGTTCCTTCACAGCGACCATATCTTTCTTCAGCTGATCAGCAAAGGTCTTAGCCACTGCATTGTATACGTTGTTGTACCAGCAATCAAAATAAAACATTTTCACAGCGTTTCTTGCCTCTGCGATCCTTTTGCTTTGTCATAAGCTTGATGCGGCTTCAGGCCCAGATCTTGGCTTGTCAACGCCTTCTAATGCTATCTCTTTTAAATCATCCGTAAGCTCCTGGCACACAGAACAACCTTCGCGACAGCACAGATAAATTGCCTTACAAATTTTCTTCTTCTGAAAACCACTTATAGGCTTTGCATGGCCTTCCTCGTCATCACTGTCAGAACTGCTGTCACGTGTCTTGGCCAGCCCACCAGAGGTATGCTTTTTGGATTTCTTAGCTTCTCGAACAGCGATTTCCTATGCTGCCTCAGAGCAAAGCCTTATGGGCCCTCAAGAATTCGTAGAACAATCTCAAGAATATCCGTCCATGAGTTAGTTTTTTGCGCGAGTCATCTTCTATGCGAGTCATGTGCGAGTCGTCTATTTCATGTGCCAAGTTTAATACTGGATTGCAAGAGTTTGGTTTAGGAGTGTCATGCAAATTCTTCTATAGAGTTATCTGCTACAATTTTTCATTTTTTCTCTTATTTCAAGTTTTGTCCTGTCAACTATGTCGTTTGTTGCTACCTGTTTGTTTGTTCTATTGTCGTATGGTTTGGTGTGTTTTCTTTTGCAGTAGCACTATAGGTGATATTTCATCAGCAATTTTATTCTACCTCTACAGTTGCGATATCACACGATGTGTGGATTTGCATATCTGTCCATAATATAACCAATGCTCTTTGTACAATTCTCCACGGAATCATCATTGCTCGTCTTTAAAAGCTTTGTCATTGAGGTTGTGCGCTCATAGCTTCAATCTCTGATTGACTTGAGATTTCTTCAGTTTACGTAGGCCTATGGGATGTCGCTCGCTGATGACTTGTGCTTTTTGTGGCCTTCACAGATGATTGAATGGATGATGTACAACAGCGGTAGTATGGGCGACCACTGCTCAATGTACATTTTTTCAATGAAGCATTGTTGTTGGTGTTGGTAGGAACACTGGTCGTCTGCATCGATTTGCACATAGATTCTGCCCTTGATGTGACTTGAGAGCCCTTCACGGGTACAAGCTACCACTTTATTGATGATTTGATGGCCATGGTGAGACAATTGGAAAAGCGTGGATATTGTAGTGCTTACGTAAAACCAACTACTTATTGCGAATGGCGGTGGTGGTGTTGTCGCAGATATTCCATCTTGTTGGGAAGATGGATCTTTTGCTAGATCATGGTTGCAGTCTGATAAGATGTTGTTGCCAAACTGAGCATTTGTTGTTGAAGTCCTTGACTGCTCTTTTTGTTCATATTGAAAGTTGTTGAAATCATTGGTTAAGATGTAAAGATATATCTCCATCCTTGTCTCAAGTCTTCATTCCTCCCCGATGGATCAATCTGCACTGCTCTAGTTTGTCAACTACAGTACTTCGTGAAGCAGACAAATCTACGACATCTGTAGCATACCATTGATAAAGTTCGCGGCGCTTGAAGCAACAAACTCAAGGATGTTAGAGGTTCTCAACACTGATAATGAGCCATGTCTTAAATCCCCAAAAAAAAAAAAACGACACGTTAACAGCTTGTTGATCATTCAAAAAAAAAAAAAAACAAGGCCATACACATCTCTATACATTCGTGACCGCTTGAAGAGTTCTTGAACTCTGAAGAATTCAAACAGCTACAAGAAACGTCAAATGGGAAACCTCTGCTGCCAAAAGTGCTTCAAAAGACAATAATGAGTAAAGGAATTTTGATCCATCCAGCCACTTCCATATATCCACCTTCACCACTTCCAAGATCTCAACACCCTCTATCACACCCACACCATCTTCATCTCATTGCCGTTCAGTAACCCCTTGTGTGGCATTCACATCATGTCTCAAGAAATACTAAGCTTGTGTAAATCATCCGTTGAATCATTTGCGTGAGCAATTGGAAGCAAGTCATCAACGAGCCAACTCCACTCTGCTTCAATTCAAATCTTCTGGAGACACTTATACTTCTTCAAAGATTCATCTCCTACGAAATAGCACTTTACAAAAAGTTCCACATCTACAAGCTACACCAACTTTGACTCCTCCAGCACCATAAGGAGCGGGGTCTTAACATTGCACTTGGCGTGGGACCGCCAAGTTCTTAACGGAGGGGATAATGTAGGCTGATATTCCAAGGAATATTCTAGCCATCCTGCGGAACACATTTCAAAAATACAAGCAGGATAGGATTTAAACGTAGAACTTGCCCAGCAAGTTTAGGCTTTTACGTTATCCGTACTGGCTTAAGTTATATAGTTCTAAGTTTAAATTGCCATGGACACTGCACATAGATATGTAATTTCAAGTTATGTAAAAGTTAGTCACAAAGGCCTATTGGGGTTTTGTCCCATGGCACTAGTATGATTCAAAGTTAAGTTAATCTATATGGCTTACTTGTCCCACAGTGCATATCTGTAAGTGACCACCACTCCAAATATAAATAGGAGTGGAAGAGTCCATTATTAAAGAACCTCATTTGCAATACATGTCTATCTTTCTCTCTGAGTGTTCTCCCTTGTGTGGTTTCATGTACAGTGTTACTTCACATTGTTGCGCTAAGACTTCTTTTGCTTTTGGCACCAACTTCAGTAACTCTCCCAATGAAATATTGATCTTACTAGACAAAATATTCATGAGCAGTTCTATTTGCGGTGCTTCTGGTTCAGTCACCTTGAAGGGTTCTTCATGATGATGCAACTGATCATTCATATCTATACGTGAATTTCTTGGTGGCTGTAATGGTGGAGAACAAACTTCGGCAGTTGCTTTAGCAGCTTCAAGCCCCTTGCAGATGTTTCATCCACTACCTCATATCCTAATATTTTCTTTTTTATACATGAAGATTTGGATAGACTCCAGATGTTGTTGGCATATCAGTTAATGATATAGAATCAGCAGGTACTGGATCTGCTACCGGTTCTTTCTACTTCTGTGCTCTGGTGACCACCATCAAGAGTACACTTGGTTTATTCTGAGCTACTGATCTTTGCTTGATTGTTATCAAATTTACAGGAGCTGTAGCTGGTGGTGGCTTCGGTCTTGCTAGACAGTCTTTATAGCAATGCCCATAACCATAGTCACGACAGAATGGTACAAATTTTCCTTTATTTGGACATTCTGCAACTCTGTGATTTTCTCCACATACAAAGCATCCAAGTGGTGCTCTGGTCCAATTTCTAGATGTTTGTTGTTGCACGGCAGTATAAATAGCATACTGTTCTGAAGATCCACCTTCTTGATCAGTACCATAGTTCCATTGCTCGGCATTCTGTACGGTTCTGGTTCCATCAAATTGGCAGGAGGAGCGGGGTGCTGTGGTGGGGCAGGTAAGGCTAAATGTTTGGGGTATCCAAGAGTAGATTGTCGAGGTCTAGCTGCTAGATTTCCTCCATAATGTGGCTCTCGATATCCTATTTGGGCATACCGTTGTTGAATCATCCGAGGATTGAAGTTGCAAAAAGCAATCTCATAATCAGACGAATTACACAAATGGCATATACTGATTTCCATTCGTTTTTTCAATTGAGGACACTCATTCACTGTGTGATTTCCTGTACAAATAGAGCACCAGACATTTTCCATGGTAGGAAAAGTCTTTGCAAACTTCTCAGGTTCCTTGTTTGCTTGTCCATGGAAATCTTCCAATGCTTTGATCTTCTCATCAAATTGCGACTGCAACTTTTCCATCTGTTTCTGCTGGTTCTTCCCGAGTTTCTCGAACCCATTGAGCATCATTTCTGAAGTAGCATTGACATTCGTTGATGCAATACTTGTGGATGTCGTAGTGGCCTACCCTGCTGTATAAGGCAACATACTGATATTCGGCTCATCGTCTGAATCTTCATCCTCCTCCCAAATTGCATCATCTATAGCATTTTGCAAAAGTGCATACTCATTATGGCATTTCAACTCACGTTTGATCCTTTTAGGTAAACCTGACAAAAATCACATAATCATGACATTTTTGTTAATCAGCTCAAGTTCGTACTCAGATCTGAGGCGTTTTACTTGTTCAATGTTATCTCGAACCATTTCCCACTTTCCCATTTTAATTCTACTTAAAAGTAGGAAAGGGTCTTCCATAAACTTTCGAGGTTTGAACCATGTGATAAGGGCTTGTTTAACAATCTTCCAATCCGTACGCTCAGTTTCATCTTGATTATAGTACCAATCTTGTGCTGCGTTTGTTAAGGCCATAGGAAAAAAGCTTAAGTTTATCTTGGAAAAAAAATTCGCCATAAACTTCACAAGATTCACTATAGATCTGAAGAAATCTAACTGGATCTGTTAATCCATTGTATTTGGGTAGATCCAAATGGGGTGCTCTTCTAACAATGATTGGATTGACTTCATGAGGAGCACCTCCAGGAGCAGCCATCTTCACAGATTCAAATCAAGCAGACAATGAGATTGGATCTAGATTTTCAATCAAAACTATTTCAGATCAGATCAGCTAGATCTATTCCACTTGGCAAGAATCAGAGTTCTATATTGTGAAAAAGATTTCGAAATTCAATCAATCGATACTTCTCAAAAATGAAAAATTTCTCGAAATCAAAATCAGACTGTATCAGATTTGATCCAAATTTTGACAGAGACTTGATCTGGAAAATCAGAATCTAAAAATAAAACTGGCAAAGGTTCCCTAGGCGAAGATTGACTCGGCGAAGGTTCAACAGTGTTATTTTTGAAAAAAAACTTTCTGATCAGGTCTTTCTGACAATTTCTATGGAAATAACCTTCGCCAAACTCTCAGACTAGAAATCTGACACAGATAAATCTAGGGTAAACCCGGTGAAGGTTTTTGGCACACAAAAACACAGTTTATGTAGTTTCAAGATTTTCTATGATCTGTATAAGATGAATGTTCGTCGAACTCAAAAATAGTATTTTACTATAAATAGAATGATCTGGAAACTCGACGAAGGTTTTGGTGAAGAGTCGAGAGTAATAATTGTATTTTGCAAAAAAGAAAACTTTTTGGCAAAAATATGACAATATGACAACTGATCCTCTGAGTAAACCTTCTATGGTCCAGAGGATAGTGTCGTAGAGTTTTTCCACAATATGGCCTATCATAATAGTGTAGTAGTTTTTTGGGCTCATATGGTCACCACTTTTGTAAATTGGTTGGATCATATTGGTGTAATGAGTAAGAAGAACACTAGATATCACCGACTGGTGAAGCATGTTGGACAAAATGGGTGCAAGAATATCAGAGAAGTGAATCAGGAGTCTGGCCTCTAAGTCATTCAAAGGGGGAGGTTAGGTGCGAGGGAGGAACTATCTCCAAAAGGAATTAGAGGATGCACTTAAGAGATGGTCAATCACGCTGCATTTTCCATCTTTATTCTCGTAAGTTTTTTTTTTTCCGACAATAAGTAGCTATATAGACGCTCGAGGCTATGCAATTCAGTGCTTAGACACACGTGAGGTACAACCAATTTTGATGGTTTGGTTCTCCTCCAAGTTAGATCCCAAATCTATGCTAGATAGCTTGATAAAAAGCTAGAAAAGTCTAGTTTCTAATACAATTTTTTTCAAACCAATTGGATGAGCCAATTAAAATCTATAGCCTTTTGAATGAGGGTAGTTAGGGCACCTAGACCTGTATGGACACTTTTGGTCTGATCCTTAGCTTGCTTGTTTGATCCAAAAACTTAGACAAAAGCTTCACAAGAATGTGGCCATCTCAGCAAATCCGTAGGCCTGCACAAGCTTGCTCTGCATTTCTGCTGTCTCGGTGCAACCCAAAAGGCTTGACTGGCACCAAGGGCCATCACATAGTGGGTGGTCAAGTGTTAGCTTTGGAGATGAGTAGGAGGCACCTCATGAGGGGATGCGTTTCCCACGCAAAGCCTATGCACTGTTAGTGTATGGCACTAGCCTTGTCATGGTAGGAGGGTTTTAGTGGGTGAAACCCCCACATAGTATCCATGACAAAAGTATGAGGTACGTACAACTCGGCCTAAGGGAGTGCCGTGAGAATAGCATGGGAGGGCCCTTGCCTCTGCAAGATTGGAGCAGAACTGCTGAAAATAGAATAACACCTTGTGTGAGGATGATTTGTCATATGGTAAATCATCATGCAAAATTGACACTTGGATCAAACTTTCTATTTTGCGCATGGTGCTTGGGTCGAGGGTCATGTCCATGAGGATTAATCAATATATTCAAAACCCATACTATCTGAAAAGATTGATGTCTCAAGAGGAAAGTAACAAGCCACAATGTAAATATCTCGGTCCTTTCCAGTATGTCTACCCAATAATAAGATTTAAAGATAACGTGCATACTCATCTTATCTAACCACCTGCACCATAGACTATAGTGAATCTCTATATAAGCACACAATTCCACTTGATTCTCTACCACCCACAAACCTAGTTTTTGACCGAAAACCAAGTCCCAAACAATTCCTTGAAAATCTATTAATCCTATGTATTGACTCTCATGTTTCTTTATAAAGAACATAATGCTCCATTGTGATACAAAATCTACCAAGTCTCATGCAGCAGCCGAGGAATGGATACCATTATAGTTCCATAAACCAATATGAAGGCACATATTTACTTGGAGCCTTAGCCTCTTGGATAGTTTTGCAGCGTTGTATCACCTGAATATAAGTTAGACTCCTTATTAAGAACTGTTGCCCGTGATAATGCTTTGTCTTGATGGTTCTCGATTTTGTTCTCTAGTTCTTGGGGCTTCGTGGTGATGACAAGCCCCTTGTTTGATTAATGTTTCTTCTAGTAAAATGATTATACCTCTCACTTGTCCCACTCTTCTGACATGGATTGGATTGTTACATGGAGCTGCATTATATCCTTCTTCCTAGTGTGGAGTTCAATCCCTAGTTGATCAAGATAGGTAAAAACATATTGCTCGAAAGCTTTTGAAGGGGTACATAGATTAGGGAGAGGTAAAATAGGAGCCGATGGAGTTTTCAGATCAGAGGCCATGGGAGAAGGGGGACGGGGAGCCCTGCATCTTCAAAGCACTGCCTATTTTGGCCCCAACTTCACCACAAACCACACGTTTTTATTTACTTTTTAAATTGGATGCCTGGGCGCCACGTGTCCGGGCAACCAAAATTTATCCCATAAGCGTCTTTATGGGATTACTGAGAGGGAATATATAGGCAAACTTTGTCATAGACTTACGTGTGCGTGCCTAGGCGTGGAGGTGCCCCCGGCGCCGTTCCCTGAGCTGCCCAATGCTCCCACCTTGCAGTTGCCTGGCACCCATCCTGCGGCCGCTGCCCAGGACTGCGTAGCGTGCCTGCCTGCGAAAACCAGCAGCGCCCCCTCGTTTTTGACCGGCACATTTCAAATTTTTGGATGCCCCTGCCTGTGCCACGTGGTGCGATGACACTGGGCTGCGGCAAAACTCAGGGCAATGTCTTGAAGGCTCAACAGAAGCTTCTTGGTTTCTTGAGGACTATTATTCACCCATATGCTTATATAAAAATTGTTAAGAATTTCACGATATCAATTCTCGAAAATTATTTTGATTTCATTCCTATACTTTGTCGTTTTTCCCGAGCACCACGAGCGAGAGAGACCGGGGCCAGGGTGCTCGAAAAACCTTACATTTTTAGAGCTTCTTGATTTTTTGAAAACCATTACTCATAATAAAAAGATCTTCAAAATTTTCATGATGCCTATTGATAAAAATAAATGTCGATTCCATTCCTTTTCTTTGCCGGTTCTCCGAGCACTCAGAGCTCTAGAGATCTATGCAGATCAAACTGCTGCTGCTGCTGCTGCTGCAGCACAGATTCATGTGGGAGGGATATGGCAGGGAGCAAGAAATCTACGTAGGAGTTCATAGATTTCTATTTCTTTCTTTCTTTCAAGGACAGATTGCTGACATTGCTTTTGTTTGATTTAGATTAGTAGATTGAACATAGCTATAAGCGTTTCCATTTGGATGAGAAGAAGCATTGTGCATTCTCTGGAGACACAACACTGCAGTTTAGGGTTGACAACACAATCCCCGGAAGTGAGGTCTTTGTTTATTGAGAGCTTGGAGCTTGTTGTGTTGTGGGTGTAATGAGTTGATGAAGTGGGCAGCCATGAAACCTGGAGAGATGGTGTGGATGTGTTGGAGCAACGGGGAGGAAGCAGGCAGCGCGGGTGCTTGAGGATAAGAGCAACTGTAGGTAAGTTTGATTGCCTTGAATACTACAATTCAGAGTTTCTCGGTTATCTCTTGCTTCCAGCTTCAAGCTTCATAAGAGGTTATATTTGCCATTCATTTGTGATCATATCAGCAATGCATTGCTTTGAGAGAGAGAGAGAGAGAGAGAGAGAGAGAATGCTGCAGATGTGGGAGTGTAAACAATGGAATGCTTTCCAGAGAGAGAGAGAGAGACTAGTTATCACATCGTTTGTTTGCAGGCTATGAACATACTACAGCTGTTATGGAAACATTGTAAGTTTGGAGCACGAATAGAAAATGAGTTTATTTTGTGTTCTGAATCAAAATTGTCTTGAATGCAATCTATGGTTTGCAATTTGGTGTGTTTGATGTTAGCAAGATGGCTAGAGGAGTATTAATTGTTATTTTAGTATTTTGGTATGTTCTTACTAACTTTTGAGGGCGGACTACAACTAGGGTTAGGGTTACTAGACCAAAATGAGAGAGAGAGAGAGAGAGAGAGAGAGAGAGAGAGAGAGAGAGAGAGAGAGAGAGAGAGGTCCCACTTACATCCTCCTCACTTCTCCATAGATCTCAGCTCACAGCTTTTGGAGGATGGCTACAATGGTGCGGAGGTCCAGGATTTTGTGAATGAATGAATGGGTTCATTAAAGGCGACAATGAATTGGATCGCATCTGCTAGAGCGAGAGGTATCCTGGATAGGGGCGCTACAAGGATGGGCTGGTTGGCTTGGAGGCATATGCAAACAATGGATCATCAGGTTGCTGTGTCTGATCCACTGTCTTCCTCAAAGAACCCCACGGTATACAAGGGGCAGAGGAATGTGATTGCTAATTTGAGATAGAAGTTCCAGCATGGGCTGTTAAGTTTATCTTTTTGCAATACGCAGATGTTTGCAGAATTGTTACCCAAGTTATTGCAAATAAACAAGCTTACTGTTCAAGGATAATGTGAGGGATAACCTCTAGAATATATACATACACCTACAGGTTTCCAGAATTCTTACAACAATAATCTGATGGTTATTTTTTTTGTGAATCAGCTAATGATAACAAGAATTTACTAGTAGTAGTTTTGTATCAGGGAGACCATGTACACAGAGATTTTACTGCCTATGAAGTAAGTGCCAATAGAGACACGCCTGCTGTACATGTCATTTGCAAGGACATAAGGACCACAGTGAGGCAAGAGGGTCGTTTATGTTCTATAAACGAGAATATAGACAAGCTATCTAATTCCAAAATCAACTCCAAAGCTGCTGTAGCTACTCCTGAACTAGAAGGTTCAGATTACCTCAAACGCCAAGTGTCATCTGCAACCAACAAAAATATCGTCGCAGAAGCTTTACCAACGGTTATTCTAGTTGGCAGGCCAAACGTTGGCAAATCCGCTTTGTTCAACAGGTGAGAATTTTGGTTTTATTTACTTTGAGCTGGGTTAGATTTTTGTCGTATTATTATCTGTTTATTTTTTGTATCAACAATGAATAAAGTTTTGGTTTATGTTTGGTAGTCGAAAACCATTATTGAAATGCCACAATTCTTGTTTTACAAAAACCACATGTAATAAAGAATGATGTAACCCTTAACTGTCCAACCATGGATGCGTGGTGGACACAATATTCTCACATGCAAGGCTAGTAAAGGCACATGCACTACCAAGTATACACAAGAATGATTACATGAATCCCCCCCTAAAATCATGTTGGAATAAGGGTAGAGACACCTCCATGCAATACTAATCAAGCTAGTAGACACTTAGATATTGTTCCATGATCCATCATGCATGAAAAGATACCAACACAAAAGAAGGTTAAAAAGGTGCTACAAGACCCATGCCACTCTCTCCAACAAAGTATACTTGTGAATTGGAGGGATATCGGAGTCAAGTGAGATACACATCACAATACATTCTGTTGTGATATCTTATGCAAGATATCTTCCACCTAGAACTCACTCTCCATTACAGCACAATTGTGAGACGGAGATCTTTTGTCCTAGAGGGACTCTTTTGGCATATCTATATCTCATCTTCCAGAGGTAGTCACCAGTATATTCTACATTTTGTATAGGTTGTTCATTCAGTGGACTTGACATGGTCAGCTTGGGGTTAAACCATTATTTTGTAGGTAACACTTCTTAGAGTTTGATTTGGCTAGACATCCTAGACTGCCTTAGTATTTTGACATTGGTTTGTCTCAAGGGCTGAGGATTATGTTGGGGCAACTTAGAGTCTCATCTCACAAAAACTGTATGTGGAGACGGGTCACACCTCCACTCCTCACTGACCTTCATACCTGGACTACATACACCACTACCTTATATACTGCACCCACATACACACCCATCTCCATTTCTCCTCGGCCGACTACTTTCACTTTCTTCACCTCACTATATGAGAGAGTCGTTGGCTGTTTTCGGAGTGACACCGACATCTCAGGTCATATCTGGAGCACTATTGGCGTGAAACATGGTTGTTCTCTTTCTCCAACCCTGTGCGGGCTATATATTGACGAGCTTGAGAGAGTCATTGAGGGATGTGGTGGCACAGGTTGCAGGCTTGGGAGTATCTTGATTGCTATACTTTTATATGCAGATGATTTGGTTCTCTTATCTTCTACCAGAGAGGGATTACAACGACAACTAGACAACCTTCATGCCTTCTGCAGCAGATGGGGATTGGGGGTTAACATATTGAAAACCAAAGTTATGGTTTTCAACACATTCAGAGCTTTTATGCAGCGCCATGAACTCATCTTTGACAGGCAGCCCTTGGAGGTTGTATCTTCTTACACTTACCTTGGGTGTGCTTTTTACAGGCCCTATTTTTGGCATGCGACAAGCAACTTCCTCCAGACTTGGGAAGGGTCATGCCTCCCTTGTCCAGTTAGAGCGTTTATGTTACCGACGATTTATTCGGGATGCCTTGAGTAAATTTCAGCTTTTTGATACTCTCGTTACCCCCACAGCCCTATATGTAACAAAGGTATGGTGTACGGGTCTTACATCATTTGATTGGGCCAGTATTTCATGACTGTAGGTTCTCATGCTATCTCAGATGATACGGGCTAAGTCGTCTGTCCCACATCAGATTATCCTGACAGAGTTCGCAATTCCACCCCTACAGCTAGCCGCCATCTTTCAGCTTATCCTATATATTCAGCGTATCATGATGCTACCCACAGATGAGCAAAGATACATACAGATGGCACTTACCTCATCATGACACCTTTATGACCAAGGGCACCGACTGCCATGGTTTTCTCAAGCCTCCCAGATATTGTATACACTTGGCATCATCATAGACCTTCCATCGGGCACCCATGAGTATATCAGACGCTTTCTCTATAGAGCATATCTGAGCCGGACATGGCAAGGACAACTTTGGGTCAAACTTGACTATTACATGACACACTTTCTGGAGCTAGACATAGTGGGATTCCCAATTTTGCCACACTATCTTACCTCAGGACTATCTATCTCATGGGCTTCGATTTCTGCTGGTCCAGTTCCGAGTTTCTTCACATCAGTTGGCGATTGAGACCGGACGCTCTTGGGTACCCTGCGAGAGTAGTGGCTTTGCCAGCTGGGCTCTTTATCTATGGTCGAGTAGAGGAGCATTTCCTATTCATATGTCCAGTTTACTATGAGATCAGAGGGACATATCACTGCCTTTTTCGTCAGTCACCAGTTACATTGCGGTCCCTTATCTCATACGAGGCCCCCCACTATGTGGCACTAATGATACTTGAGATGTCCCTCCTACGATAGGACCTGTGTTAGACAATTCAGCATACTTATCCAGCCACACAGTCTCAGATTACATCCTTCTTCTCTCGAAGAAGATCGCGTTCTGATGCAGACATGACTTACAGTGATTGCGACGACATTCCCAGACCTAGGATGCAGAGATGATGCACCACCCTGCCTCAGGCGACCACGAGAGTTACATGTCCCATTATGCGAGGCTCTACTTCCCGATGTCAACACCATAGACAACATTCAGTTATCCATGCAACAATTATGCCGATCACATCCTTTTTCACGATCCGCATTTGACCTGGGTCTTTCAGACCTTCTTGTTACATTCATACTGCGGTCATGTTAGTCATTTACATTCAGAGCACATTAGTTCTCTACATGTACTTTTTATTTTGTAGTACTTGGAGTCGTTACACACGCTCCCTCTGTTACCACACTTGACATGTATCTTTTAGTCTTATATACCTTTTGGTATGGAAAAGACATTAATAAGCTCTCTGGCGATGGCTCTCTTGGCGCGATGGCTGCCTTGCTGACGCGATGGCTTCCTGCCTCGCTGACCTGTACCGCTCCTGCCTCTGCTCCTACACGCTCCGCTCCTGCTGACACTATCTTTCCTCCTTGACCTGTACCGCTCCTCTGATGCTGTACGGCCTCTGCTGGCGCTAACCTGACCCACAATCTTGCCTACCGCTACCCTTCGCTCCATGGCACCCAAGAAAAAGGGGGGTGCCCCTACGCCCCCCCCTCTATTCACCTCTTCTCCTCCTCCATCACCTGAGAGGGAGGGGGATGCTATTTCACCTACAGCAATCCCACCGCTAGCTGCACTAGAAGGCATTACTGATGCACCCTCTATTTTCATTGACAATCCACTTGCTATCACAGAAACGCATCAGCTGTCCACGGTCGATTACACTCCTTCCAAGCCTATTGAGAGCCTTTATGCCTATGATATTGGTTTCATCCGAAACGAAATCCTCGGCATTAAGAAACAACTACACTTTTGTGAAATGGCGAATGGCAAATTGGCTCTAGATCTCGTGGGTGTCAAAGAACGGGTGGAGCAGCTTGAGCAAGAAAATGTATATCTTAAGCAACGGCTTGCAGAACATGTACCTTCTTCGGACGAAACTTCCAACAAAATATCTTGCTTGGAAAAACAGGTCGAAGAGACAAAGACATGGGCAACACTCTTCAAACCGGATGATATGGGCAACAAACTCTCATCACTTGCAAAACAGGTTGAAGAAACGACATCGATCCTTAAACAAGGTAATCACCCCCATATCTCAGCCTCTATGATGGATAACAATTTGGAGACAGTTTTGGATGAACAAGCTAGAAGAGCTAAAAAGGCTCTCAACATTAGAGTAAGAGGCATTGCCAACGGCGGTAAACCAATAGACGAAGCTACAGATTTACTCGTTTCCAAGTTATCTCATGTTGTTGATGGTTTTGATACAGCATGGCGTAGTAAATTTGATGACAACGTTCTTTTTGTCAAATTTCGCTCTCTTCAACACCACAATGCAGCCCTTCAGCTTAGAACAAAACTCAAAGGCACTTTCATTTATATGGATGATGACTTGACAAATACCCAATGGTTAGCAAGGAAAAAGATTATTCACGAAGCAAAAGAAAAAGGGCAAAGGGTCGTTTTTATCGACGGCAAACCAAGATATTTCGACCTCCTCTCGCACTAGGAACTTGCGGCTCCCGGGTTTAGGAGCTGCCCGAGATCCCCTACAATTTTGAGACTTGGCTTCTGGAATTGCAATGGTTTTTTATCATCATCATCGGCAGGAGATTTTACTGATTTTATAAGCAAATGTGACATTTTGTTGTTGGCTGAAACCCATGAGTCCTTATATCATCCTCTTCCACATATACAGGATTACTCTTGGCATTCTGTTTTTCGCCCATTTGTGAGGGGGAAAACTTGTCGTGGATCTGGCGGAGTAGCTTGTTTATATAGAGCCACGACAGTTAAGATGGTTAAGCAAGATCCATATGCTCGATATATATGGCTCCATACTATTGGTTCATTATTGGGATTACCTCAGGACATTTATATGGCTGTATGTTACTTCGCTCCACAGACTTCGGCGTTTGCTGAATTTGGTGGGGACCCATTTTAGGCACTCTCAGATGATATTGCTTTGTTTTTCTCAGTAGGGCTACATTTTATTAGCAGGAGATTTCAACGCCCGTACTAGCTCCAGACAGACAGAATTTCATGCAGATACTGACGTTCTTCGGCTTCATCCTTTGAATATGGGATTTGATCGAGTATCACAGGATGCACACACTTCAGTTACATCTTTTGGGGAGCAGTTGATTACTCTTACGGAGACACATTCTCTGGCCATCTTGAATGGCCTCACACAGTGGCCTTCCTCATCAGCGTTTACATGTTATCCTCATGGTGGAGGACATAATGTAGTTGACTACTCTATTGGATCACCTGCTTTGATCCCTCACATCTCTGATTTCTCCATTACACCTCCCACCATTTCTGATCACTCACTCCTACGCCTCTCACTAGGTCACATAACCCTGTCTTCTAAAGTTCCACGCTCCTCTTCTACTAACAAACGTGTTCCTTTTACTCACTCTGGACTCGCCAACTACACCACAACCCTGTCCCAACTACTTACTCACTTCCCTTTCACGGCATCAGTTGAGCAACAAGCCACTTTTCTCTCTAAATCCCTCTTATCTGTAGCGTCCTCATCTTTTTCCACCAAGACGATATCCTCTCATAGACGTGTTCACAACCGCTGGTATGATGCAGAATGTCGCTCTCTTCACAAACATGTGGTAAATGCCAGATTACACTCCCCTGCAACACTCAAACAACACCAGAAAAAGTATCATAAAGCTACCAGAACAAAGAAGATAACATACCTACGATCACTTTGCCAAAGGTTGATCGATTCTTTAGATTCCTCTTCCTCCTCCTTTTTCTGGAAACATTTCACCAGATCCTCTTCGACTTTGGCCCCCATAGCAACCGAATCTTGGGTCGAATATGCCACAAAACTTTATACCCTAGACTCCCCTCCTACCTTACTCTCACCACGACCTCCCCGCTGCACGCTTTTTACTCCACACATGGTTGAAAATGCCATTAACCATGCCAAACTTCATAAAGCCACTGACTATGATTCTCTAAACGTGGATTTCCTCAAACCTGTAGCACATCTTATCTCGCCCTTTATTGCTCACGCTTTTAACACTGCTGTGACCTCTGGTTTTCCTATCGCATGGTGTACTAATATTTTTCATCCCATTCTCAAGGCAGGTGATCCCATAAATGTAGAAAACTACCGTACTATTATGATTGGTCACACTTTGGCTAAGATTTATGGTTCCATTTTACAGACGGTTCCTGGATCTTTTGCTGAGATTGAGGATTTACATGCTATGGGTCAGGCTGGGTTCAGACCAGGATACTCTACCTCAGATCAGATTTTCATTTTGCGATGCATCATTGAGGAGGCACGACATCAGAGACAGAGAGTTTATTGTTGCTTTGTGGACTTCCGCAAAGCTTTTGACTCAGACGGTAGTGGTTGGTCCTCGCTGATCCATTCTACTATTGGAGTGAAGCAGGGCTGCCCCTTATCTCCTACTCCTTTGCACTATATATTGATGACCTTGAGCGGATTATTCAAGAGGAAGGTGGAGAGGGCTGTCCTTTAGCAGATATTATTATCCCCATTCTCCTATACGCTGATGATGTGGTTCTTCTCTCATCCTCTGCAGCTGGCTTACAGAGACACCTTTCTGCTTTACATCACTTCTGTCAGCTTTGGGGATTGACGGTTAATACTAAGAAGACCAAGATTATGGTGTTCAACACCAATAGACAACATATGAGAGATGTGACCTTTTATTATGATGGGCTGCCGATTGAGATTGTGACCTCTTACACTTATTTGGGAGTACTTTTTTCTGGTCCGCTACTCACATTCCGACTGGCAGCCCTCACCACACTCCGTAAGGGGCACACTTCTCTTGTTCATATGGAGAGATTCTGTTCCACATATTATGTACAGGACCCTGCTACCAGATGCTTACTATTTTCTACCACTGTCTCCCCGGTTGTTTTATACTCTGCTGAGACTTGGAGGGATCTTACTCGTATCCAGATTCTCATGCTTAGCAGGATGATTAACTGAGAAGTGGAGGGAAGGCTTCCTTTCGCGGAACTCAGTGGACTTGAAATTGGCTAATGCCAACTTCAGTTCGTCCACTTCTGTTACCAATTGGAGGAACTGCTCCTTGGTAACCAGTTCATCGAGTTCTTCGGCGAACTGTTCCTGTTCTTCTACTTCCATGGGTTCCTTTCCTTTTCTGTAAGCCAAGGCTTTTGTTTCAAGTTCGTCGAAGCCTCTCTCCGGGGGTTGATCAGGTCCCTGAGGAGTGGTCATCTTCGGAACTGAAAGAGAGCTACCTTAACTTCTGAAGGAAAAAAGTCTAAAAGACTAATTTACAACTGTACAAGGGAAAGGAAAGATGACTTAGCTGTTTCTGAGGACTGTACTTCCAAAGAAAGAATGAAGAGGAACCCTTTCAGCTCTTTTCCCTAAGATTTCAGACCTGCTGTCCCGGAAAATGCCAGTTTGAAGCTTCAAAACGGTGCCAAATTTCCAGGTTCTTTGAGGATAGTAGCTCGCTGGTCTGATTGCAACCCAACTGGCTCATTTACTTCTGATTTGAGACCCAAAAAGTATTTCAATTTCTGATTTTGGTGTCTCCCTACCCTCGCTGGCTGGACAGCCACCTGTCTGGCCCAATTTTCTAAAATTGAAGGTCCAAAACTTGCTTGAAACTCTGATCTGACTTCAAGTAGTAGGTCGCTGGTCTGTGGCAATCTAGTTTGATGTTCAAACTACTGAAAAATCCTCAAAAACAATGATGAAAAACTAATTTTTCATCTCCCTGTCCAGCGCTGGCCCTGCTAAGAAAAAGTGTTTGAAATCCCTTCAAATTTCCTTAGATTTCTCTGAAATTTCAGAGGTAGATTTCTGATCCCTCAGCGATGGATCAGCACCACCCTTTCTCCTCAAAAAACCGCTCTGATTCCCTGAATCTGATGGCAAAAGTCAGAGATGAAGACTAAATTTACAGCGCTGGACCTGCTCTAGAAATTTTAACTAATTTCTCTCTGACCAGCAAGTAAATCCACCAAGATTTCCTCAATAGGAGACTGTTCCTACAGCGAGTCTCTTCCTCTATTTCTTTCTGAGAACTTGAAGAAGTTCTGAGCAATCTAGCTACTTTCTCCACTGCTGAAAACTAAGTTCCCTAGGATGGAGATGGCTCTGATACCAAGTGTAATAGATCCTAACACCACAGTAGGGCAAACACTAACTGATCCACCCAACCTTGCCTACTCCCTGATATAGAGTAAGCCCCTCCTAGCCCAGTGTGAGGATTGTTAGCATGCTACTGCCAAGTGTCGGCCACGTGGCACTGACGTGGCCGACTGCACGTCGGGACCCAACTGGGGGCCCTATCCTGCTGACAGGGTCCCTAGGCTGTGTTAGGCCCGCCATGGCTATGGACCGTGCTGGGGCACACTACTCACACTGTCTTGCCCTGTTGGTCATGTACGCTGGACACGACCCTGAATGTGGTATCTGACCTATCTGTGTTCTCTAGAGTTCGGCACTGGTTACGAGCTCGTAACAGGTAGATACACGGACACTCCCAGATTGCAGAGGATATGCCAGCTTTGTTCTCTTCACGAGATGGAGGATGAGTTCCATTTCATCTTTCGTTGTCCAGTATATTATGAGATCAGGGGGCGTTACCATTGTTTATACAGAGATACCCCTCTCACGTTGCGATCGTTCCTCGAGTATCCAGACTCCAGATGTGTAGGTCTTCTATTGAGAGAGATGTTTACTTTACGAGCTTCACTTCTACCTACCACAGATATGGATCACAGCCAGGCTCATATTACCCAATTTTTCCAGAAGCGAGACAGAGAGGACATTTGCGTTTTGGATTTTGAAGTCCCCACTCGGAGATCGAAGACACAGAGAGTCTCACATACTTCTGCTGGATCCAGGATCACTAGATCTTCACGGGCTTCTCGCCAGTCTTCAGCACGCTCCACTACTACTATCACTCATTATTTTCAGCTTACTCGTAGCTAGTCTCCTCCACAGAGCAGGTGGTTAAGCTCGTGCATTGTACCCTTGCAAGCTGGTGGTCAAGCTTGGATACTTCTTCTTCTTAGAGATAGCGAGATAGACATGCTAGTTTCTTGTGTTCTTCTCTTTTTTACTAGTAAATAAGTCCGTATGTGGACAATGCTCCTCACCTTTTGTACTCTCTTTTGTCTTATGTACCTTTGGGTACCAAAAGACGTTAATAATAATAATTCTAATTCTCTCTCTCTCTCTCTCTCTCTCTCTCTCTCTCTCTCTCTCGCTCTCTCTCTCTCAATTGGACCCTGCACAAAACATAAATCTTATTCTAGTCAAAATGTATATATTTTTATGCTTGGTTAGGGTCTGCCTTTTGAAGTTCACGAAGCTTGAGTGGAACACACTTACATTTAGGCAGAAAACAGTCCCGATTCGAAACTGTTTTTTTTCCCCTTTTTAGAAAAGAAAAACTTATTTGAACGGTCTGTCTGAATCAGGTTGTTTCGATACGGCGATTCTTTGAACGCATTGTGATTCGAAGAAACTATGAATCTTAGAATGTTGGCTTTACCAGTGAAGAGGGATATTCATATAAGGGTATTTGCATTGTCCTTTTCCCATAGCTACATAACTAAAGCAAGAATGTTTCATCTTATCACTGGACAATAAGTGATCACTCTAGAGTATTTGCATTGTCCATAGCCGCATAATATAGGCAAGAATGTTTTGTTATATGATGGAGTTTCCACCCAGTCTAAACATGTTAAATTGTTGGGGGAAAATCAGAAGAATAAGTTCAAGGTAGGAATGATAATATTCACATTCTCCACGTTTATTTGCATAATAGTGAAGAGTACACTCAGGTAATAAACCTTATTTCTCACATTGCACGGATTCCCAGTTGTCCTGGACCATTATGTTCACTCTTTCTTTTTTTTCTGTCATTCGCTTGTGCAAACTCATTTCCTCAAGTTCACATTGTTTTGAGTTGGAAACACATTGGAACCGTGTTTTTTAAAGTGTTTGCTTGCTGAGGTGGAATGTCTAAGCATGGAAGGAAGCAAGATTCTAGAAATAGTACAACCAAAAACAGTAAGCTTGAATAATTACTGTCAATGCCAGATTCTCTCTTTTACTGAACTTATTGCCTGGTATATCTTCTCTCCCTCATTGTGTCACTCAATTTCTCCCCACAGCTGTTGGTCTTTCGTATTACACCACAGCTAGTTTCTGGTGATCTATAACTCTCAAAAGGTGATGTTAATGTGTTAAAACATTCCCCAGAAAAACTGGATTCTTTGGTGTTTCTCAATGAGGAACACTTCCTAATAGTTGTGTAGAGCACTCTTTAATACTCACACTCTATTTGAATAATGTCTGAACTCTGCCAGAAACCCGAGATCAGTTGGGCAATCTGAGACTTTTGCTATTCGTCCCAATTGCAGCACCCTTTAATCAGAATTCTACCAACTAATCTCTTTGACTTGATTTTAGACTCAGGTTCCTGCATGCTGTACCATCGAGCTTTTATGACATGGAATGACCTAGTTCATATGCATTTGACTTCACAGGTTAACACGCAGACGTGAAGCCTTGGTGTACAATACACCAGATGGCCACATGACACGTGATATTCGAGAAGGTACAGCTAAACTAGGGGATTTGAGATTTAGAATTTTGGATACCGCAGGCTTGGAAACAACAGCGGAGCCCAATAGTATCTTATCAAGAACAGCAGGACTTACAGCAGCTGTTTTCCAAAAATGTCATACAGTACTTTTCTTAGTCGATGCGAGGTACTTTTTTTGGGTGCGCATCTGCTCTTAATTCTGGCTGTATATTTAGTTCCTCTGCAGTGTCATAATCTAGTCTTTGTAACTATTCCTAAACTCTACACAATATGTAGCTGTTTACTTTCTTGTACCTCTTTGACGTAGAAATTTCTTTAATGAATGTCCGAGAAGTTGTAGTCACATTCTTTTTTAAGAAGTGTGAACCTGATCCCTGATCTCTATGTACCGCAGAGCTGGTATGCAGCCACTTGATGCGGATGTTGGAAAATGGCTTCGAAGGTATGCAAAATCATTGCACACAGTCTTAGTGCTGAACAAGGCAGAAGGCATACACAGTGACCCTAGTGGCAAACTTCTGGCAGTCATGGGCGAAGCGCATAGTTTAGGATTTGGGGAGCCGGTAGCAGTTTCTGCTGAAACTGGTGAAGGAATGACTGATTTGTTTGATTGCCTCCAGCGACTGCTAGGAAAGGCTGAGATTCACGTCACTGATCAGGAAGCAGGTACTTTAAAAGTTGGTGATTCATGGTTGCAGCAGATTAAAAATGCTCCCAGTCTTTAACGTTCTCAAGTATAGACAATGTACGATTGGCAAGTGTTTGTCTACTAGTTATATTATCTTTTGCGTTATCGCTCCTATTTAATGTGCTTCTATGTGAGGCCCATGATTCTGGGATGTACATGTGGTAAGCTTAGACGTTGTGGAGCAGTGTCCTAAATAAATCTGTTTTTTTTTAAATTTAAGGGGCCTGATTAGGGCCTCATATGACCTGCACACTTGAGAGAGAAAAAGAGAAAGAGAGAGAGACATTAATGTCTTTTCATGCCAGAAGGCATATAAGACCAGGAAAGTACATTTCAAGTATGTTGAATCAATGGAGCATATCAAATGTCTCGAAAACAAGACAACTAATAAAAACTACCTCCAACTTTTATCTAAGAAGAGAATAAACATAGTATCAACGTAGCGCAGATAGCACGTTTAAAAGACAATATTAGACAACTCTTCAAAACTCGTAATCGAACTTTGAACCAACTCTAACTCAATTCTATGAAGATCTCTCAACAAATCTGATAATGCCATCTTTATAAGTGGGCCTTTTTCCTGTAACTTTGGCTTCTTGTTGAGCATTCTTGTGTTCCTCACTTGGACAAAAGCTAGGTCTTCATACAAATAGATATTTGTAGCCCGTAATTTTGATTGCTGACGCAATGCTTCCCATCGAGAATCTGCAGATGTGAAGCATATAACCAACGTATTTGGATCTTTCTTCAATCTTGGTACGACAAGCTTTCTCAACCCCTTTACTATGATGTTGGAGATTATCCTCTTAAAATATCTTGGCATCCTCAAAGACATCCCATGACATTGGAATGCCTCTCACATGAACATTTAAGGCTTTTTGTTTACGTAATCGACTCTCAATAATCATAGCTGCAATAAATGAAATTGGAGCACTTGATTTACCTTTACTGTAATCCTGAGTAAAGAGCGAAGCCCATGTTTTAGTAGCTTCCTTATGCTGAACCAATTCCTGGTCTAACGCTTCAATTACGGAGACCGTTTGAATGGGTACATGTTCTTTACTTTGATGAAACTCCATTGTTTATAACTTGTTCTGAATGTAAATGAATATTGTCTTCCTTCAAATATATGTTATCCTCCTTGATTGTGGCGTCTGCCCTTCGATAGACGTTTTTGTAATGTTTAGTTGTGATCACCTATTCGAAAGTTGTGTGGTAGGATTCAAATGATTTATGGTGATCAGCAAACATGCTCTGGTGATCAATGAGTTCTTAGATTTTATGTATATTATCATGGAAGATCTGAAAATAGTCAAATGAAGATAAGGTGAGAACTGTAATAGATTCATCAAAAGCCAAGATAGGATTTTTTTAGATAGGATCGACAATAGGAAGAGATAGGTTCTTGCATTCTCAATGATCATGGAAACCATGTTTGCTGTGAAGAAAGAGAAACTGGAGGGATGAGGGAATATAACAATGGAGGCATTAGTAGGGATAGTGTAGAGTGTCATATATTTGGTCCAACAATGTAGATCACTCAACAACGAGGGTGGACGCACTCTCTCCAAAAATGTCCCAAAGTAGCTAAAAGGAACTATCAGTCCCTTCCCATCATTACTTTCGCATGTTCCCTTTTTCAAGCAATAAGTACGACTACATAGATGTCTAAGGTTATGTAGAAGATGGGGGGTATGAATCTGAGCATGTTTAACCTGTAAGTAAAGTTGTTTACATGCCTCATCATGCACGGGTTGGTGTGGATGATGGGAATGTTTGTGGAGGAATGTTAAAGATGTGTAGACGGAAAGGCGAGAGGAGGTGTATGGAGTGTAGCGGTGAGAAAAGTGGCTTGGGACTGAAGTGGGCTATTGTCTAGCAAGTATTGGAGTAGGGAGGAGAGGGAGTCCTGGTATAGCTATATACTCATGGCTAAAGGTGTATCTGGGCACTCGTGTCATGGTGTGAGGAGTGGAATGTCATGGTACCAAGGTGTAAGGAGAGAAAGGAGTGATCTGATAAGGTGGTAGGGGAAACAATAACGTCGGATATGAATGGTATGAGAGATAGTGACCATAGAAAATAATCCACGACATTGTGGCCACCACTATGAGGGTGGCATATATAGTCACTTGAATGTAGCCATCTTACCAGGTGATTAAGAATGGCTAGCTTGTGTACCTGCCTCAGTTGAAGAAAATGCTCACCATAGATAGTGATTAGTCCCCTAGTGTCAGCTAATAGCATGGTAATACCAATGTTGGCATCGTGTAATGCATGTATCCTCAAGGGATTTGCTACAATAGTTCGAAATTTGACCTGTCTAGGGGCCGTCTTGGCATTAAAATCCCCCATGAGAAGCACATGACCACGCTCATGGTAAAGGAGAACATCATGGAACAAATTGCATAAGGAGAGCTTGTACTAGGAGAAAAATAACAAGTACCATTGTCCAACCCAATATATCTACAAAGTAACCGAATCCAAAGCTAGCGTGCCTACCTCGTCATGTCTAATCACCTCATTGATGGACTGCAATGAATCCTTGTATAGACATGCTATTCTTCCTGATCTTCTACCTTCGACAAATCTAGTCTTTGGCCGAAATAAAGAGTCCTATTTTAAATTTTGAAAATATGGCAATACCTTTTGTTGACTATCATGCGTCTCGATAAAAAGAAGAGTATACACAACCATCCATGAAATAAGAGAGAAAGAAGAAGAAAGAAAGAAAGCTTTATTAATGTCCTTTCCATGCCAAAAGGCATATAAGACTGATGAAGTACATGTCAAGTATGTGGTAACCATGGGAGCGTGTAAAACGTCTCCAAAGCTGTAATAAAGAAAACATCTAGTACAAACTAAATAGACACGTAAGCAAGAGCGCGTGTGCATAATAGTCATATGTATCCGTGTCAAGATGTCAAGACTGTGCTGATGTTGTTGCTGCTGCTGTAGAAAGATGTAATGCAAGCCGCAACATGAGAAAGCACTGGAGCCTGCTGGCGTCGTCTATGAGCGTGCATGTGCATGTGCATGTGTAGTAGAGAGAGAGAGAGAGAGAGAGAGAGAGAGAGAGAGAGAGAGAGAGAGAGAGAGAGAGAGAGATTTCACATAGTCCCTCTTGACAAGTCAAGACCAAACCCTTTGAACTCTTTTATTTTAAAGCATAAAAGCAAAGTTGTATAAAGTCTTACATTACAAGGTACCATAAAGCGAAGCAAGTTTTAGGATACTCAGCTGTTACCTGCCACCATCCTACAACACAAAACCACACGAGTTAGTACAGTGGGGAAGACAAGTGTCATAGTTGAGCATCAGTTGTTATCCATGTTCGAAACAGTTACGAATAGAGCCACAGCTGATCTAAAGCTAAGCTATGAAAGCATCACATAAGCAAGATTAAGCTATGAAAGCAGCACATAAGCAAGACTTAACCCTAGAAAGCAGGAAAGAGAGAGATTAAGGAGACTAAAGAGAGAGATCAATATCATCAGCTGAATAACATTTGACACAGTTTCCCTACTTATAGCCAAGAGGAAGCCCTAAAAGGAAGGTTCCGGTGGCTAGGGCCCAACTGGGAGGGAAAATAGTGCGCCCTCCAAGAAGGCCCCCACTCTCCAGTAATATGTCCAAATGGCCTAATAATGAATAATAAGGCCAAAGGCCAACCATATAGTCTAAGTGTCACTAATGAATAAAAAAGGGCCCAAGGCCTGCTTATGCATAAAGTAAAGTAAATGTAAATGGACGCGGCGAATGTAATGAGCCGAGTCCATAACTCTCCCTGGCACAAAAGGAAAAGACCCAACTGTCGAAAAGAAACTGGATCAAGTAGCAGCAAGCCCTAGTGCATCAACAGCTAGAACAACATCTGATGTAGAGGAATCAACAAGTGC
This sequence comes from Diphasiastrum complanatum, assembly GCA_029204225.1. NCBI lineage: Eukaryota > Viridiplantae > Streptophyta > Lycopodiopsida > Lycopodiales > Lycopodiaceae > Diphasiastrum > Diphasiastrum complanatum. The sequence goes on along the minus strand of CM055095.1, from coordinate 57,005,829 downwards.
AGCAAGAGCACGAGCCTGATCCGCAAGTGATGGTGTATGATAAAAGACATCAATAGGCTCCCATGTGGCCTCCTCAATAGGACGGCCATCCCACTGGACCAAAAACTGAATCTGCCGACGACGTCGACTATGGTATAGACGAACCTGTAATATAGCAGCAGGTAAAAATGGAAATAACTCTGGAGCAGTAGGAAACTCAGCATCGGAGAACCAGCACCAATCAACAGGTCCAAATGAAAACCAAGCTATATGTAATAACCAGGAATGCCATATATCCATAGCATCGGCATGGACTGCAACAAATCTATATGTAGAAACACCAGGAGACGGAAGGATGTCCGTGTACTCATCTAGAAAGATCCTAGCATATAAATACCCTAGATAAGTAATAGTGACCATCTGGCAAATATCCTCTGATGAAAAATGTGTAACAGTAAGGGCCAAAGGCGCATGAATCATGTCAGGAACCGTAGAAATATCATGAGGCAGATCACAAACCTCAAGCAGAGATCCATGGAGTAAAGCGAAAGAAGATACAACCTGATCACCAATAGCAAGGGAACCATCAAACGTGGACCCATGAAGAACCCCATAGAAATCAGCAAGAACATCGGCCATAACAGACTCAAGAGATGGAGATATAGAGACCAATGGAGAAGATACTGCACCAACCACCGAACCAGGAGGGCAATCTGAAGTATGCGCAAAAGCAATAGTAGGAATACCACCAAGGTATACGGTCTCAATATCAATGAAACCAAGAATGACCACTGAATACGATATTTGTATCAAGGCATATAGGCGCAAGGCACACAACAACAACCTGTAAATCCGAAGCAGCATCAACCTGAGGAAGGGGACCCACAGATGGTGAAAGTGAAGCAACAACTGATGTACTCTGAATGGAAAGAAGAGCTGCATCATCAGCCTTTGGCAGGCTACGCATAAACTGCTTCCCGGTAACCAACTGGAAGTCTCCTTGAGAATCAATGCCAACAAGTGAGTGTGTAACTGCATCAAGTACAAATGTCAATGTTTGCTGTGTCAAGTCCAGTGTAACTGCTCCAAGAGATGCAAACCAATTAGCACCAAGGATAAGTAACGCTCCATAGGAATAATGTAAAGATCTACCTGTCCAGAAAAATCTCCAATGCGGTATGGTAAACGCTGAAACATTTGAGAACTAGGAAAAGAATGGGAACTGGCAACCTCAACTGTGAGAGGCTGTGAAGCAGGAACAGGTGAAGCACGTATCCGACTAGTGATATAACTGCTAATAAAAGAATGAGTGCTGCTAGTATCAACTAAAGCAATATACTCACGACCTGTAATATGTACACGTAACCGAATGGAGCGAAGACCAGAACGCCCTGTCCAAGTAGCATAGGCAAGCTGAGCATGGCAAATAGCAGGAAGTAAATTAGTGGAAGGCTCAGAGGATAGGTCAGGCTCATCAAAAATATGAATGTAGATATCGGAATCATCTGGAGTAGTGTCCTCATGGTAAAAAACAGCAGTAGTAGTAGGGAGAGGCTGACGACAATCATGGGCAAAATGGTCAGGACTCTTACAACGAAAGCAAAGACGCTGCTGCTGAAGGTCAGCGAACTCTGCAGACGTGTAACGTTGGACAAAAGCAAGTCGAGGAGTCGGAGGACGAGGAGACGAAGGGACAATGGAGAGAGCTGGAACAGAAGGGGCAGGTGTAGGGGTGGACGCAGCGGGAAAAGATGAAGCAGAAGGATGGGGTCGGGAGAAGCGGGAAGGAAGAGTGTCAGAGTACTTATGCTGTAAAGTACTGGCAAGAGACATCGCCTCAACAAGTGTGGGAGGACGGAAGGAAGAAACATCATAACGTAAAGCACCACGAAGCCCAACAATGTAACGAAAAATAAGCTCAGTGGGCTATAGATCTGTGAAAAGATAAGAAAGCTCCATAAACTGATCTGTATAAGAAGCAAGATCACTGGTTTGAGTGAGACTACGGAATGTATCACGTTGGCAGTCGAGCCACTGAGGGTCAATCATAGTATGACGGAGGTCATGGCGAAAAGTATGCCATAAATGGAGCCCTTCCCGATCAGGATCAGCTCTATAAACTCGCCACCACGTGGCGGCGCGTCCATCTAAATGTAAAGCAGCCAACTAGATATTCTGAGGATCAGTCTTAGGGTAGATCTGAAAATATGTGTCAAGCTTAGCAAACCAATTCTCTAATAAGTTCCCGTCAGAGGAACCGGAATAGGTAGCAAGCTGTACCCTATCACGAAAGTCTCGAGCAAAGTGTGGCTCAGGAAGTGGGGGACGTGAAAAGAAACCAGGAGATGGGTTAGGTGGAATGAAAGGTCCACCACCAGGCTGACTAGCAAAGGAAGATGGAAATCCAAATGGAGGGGGAGTCCCAAATGAAGGAAAAACAGGAGCTTTACCAAGACCATGAGGCTGTAAAGAATCAATCCGTGACTGCATAGTAGCAAAGCCGGTCATAACGGTATCGAAGCAAAGAACGAGGCCAGAAAGGGTATCATCCATGCTACGAAACCGATCGGATAAGGTTTTTTGAGTAGTCTCACTTGGGGTAGGTGAATGTGCCATAATGATAGTGGAAGGAATAGGCGAAAACTTGAGGGAGCGGACTCTTGTCGTCACCCCAAATTAGTCTATTAAAACCACTATTATGACAACTAAGAAAGGACAGCAATCAGCAAATGAAGAAAAGTGAAAATGAAGGCTGTAAAAATGCGCTGGACAGCCAGGAGGCAAGTGACAAATTGGAGTATCAAACGGAGTCGGAATTTCGTGAAATTTGGTTGAGGATGGGCGATGGACAGCCTGCAAACAAGTTGTGAAAAATGGCTGCAAACAGAGACAAAAACGGACGAAAGTGACAAGTATGAAGCGGCTGGACAGCCTACAAACAAAAGTGAAAAGAGGGCTGAAAATGGAAGGAGGAACGGACGAAAGAGATGAGGCAATTGGGCGCTGGAGAGCCTGCAAACAAGTTGGAAATGGGTGATAGAGGGAAATAATCTGCCCAAAAAAATAAAAAATAAAAAAAAATCTCGGCCGCCAAATTTAGCGGAAGTACTTCCGCTAACTATCTGCTAAAGCTCCGCCAAGGAAAATGATGGGAGTTGGTCCTCCTCCAAACTGTGCTGAATGTTGCTGAAGCAAAGAGACGAAAGCCCTCAGCAAAAAGAGAAAAATCAGCAAGGAAAATGGGTACCCAATCAGAAAATCAGATCTGAAATTCAGCAATCAGGAAAGTGCTCTGATACCAAGTTACGAATAGAGCCACAGCTGATCTAAAGCTAAGCTATGAAAGCATCACATAAGCAAGACTTAAGCTATGAAAGCAGCACATAAGCAAGACTTTACCCTAGAAAGCAGGAAAGAGAGAGATTAAGGAGACTAAAGAGAGAGATCAATATCATCAACTGAATAACAAATGACACAGTTTCCCTACTTATAGCCAAGAGGAAGCCCTAGAAGGAAGGTTCCGGTGGGTAGGGCCCAACTGGGAGGGAAAATAGTGCGCCCTCCAAGAAGGCCCCCACTCTCCAGTAATATGTCCAAATGGCCTAATAATGAATAATATGGCCAAAGGCCAACCATATAGTCTAAGTGTCACTAATGAATAAAAAAGGGCCCAAGGCCTGCTTATGCATAAAGTAAAGTAAATGTAAATGGACGCGGCGAATGTAATGAGCCGAGTCCATAACTGAAACAAGATTCACTACTTTATCGGCATAAATTTAATTGTGTAACATACATTCAATCTTCCCAACCATAGTTTACTTCATTGGCAATACGTTCTGCCCTAGGTACCAAACCGTATCAGGGCAGAAGCAGAACAGAATGGGATGATCGGATTGCAAATAAGGTCCTTGTGCTTTTGACCAATTCTGAATGCTTGGGAAATTGCATGTCGTGCCACAGCAGGAATCCTCCAAATTCACTTTACTTAGACGACAAACCAATCTAAGGACAGACTGGGATCAATACATATCCCTGTCAATGAGGCCTCTAGCTTCATTCTGTTATTTGTACACTTCTTCTTAGGTAATCCAAGTGCCTTATGCTTTACGGGCATAAGTTTCAAAAAAATTGTGAAGTCACAAATACCAGGCAAGTTTTCTGGAACTTCTCCTTTATCCTAGCTAACAAAGCCTCCTTTGTCCAAGGACCGTTATCCAAGGTTTAGGTTTAGGGGATTGTCATTTTGCACAGTTCGTTATCCAAGGTGCAGGTCAACCAAATTCACATTTTCTGCCTCCAGTTGTGACTCCACTTCCAGAACATAAGAACATGCAAGCAAAAATGTTCTGCTTCTGAAGCTTTCTTGAGAATTGCAGTTCTACTTCTCCATGAAAAAGGTACATACACAAGTGAGCTTTTTTTCATTCTGATTAGTGAAAGATCTGCTCATTACAACAACACAGACTCTGCAAATTTTATCTGGAAAGTCATTAATTGCTCCTTCAAATCCAGGTCAAACATTTTTAGGGTGATTTCAGAGACAACATCCACTGATTTCCAATCGGTGGATTTTCCTGCCTAGGAAGTGAAGGTCTTGGAGTACCAAGAAAAAGCGGAGCTAGACTAAGAAGAATGGCTTGAAGTTGAGAAATATGTTGAGACCCAACGTACTGTGTTCAAGGATGATGAAGAGCTTTTAGAAAGGTGCTGGATACAGAGTTATTTTCCTGGATAAATTTTTTCAATGATGTTTACTATCCTGCCTCTCTAAGCCTAAACCCTAAACCTACACACTACTATGTCTTATAGGATGAGATCGGTTTCTCCCCGGATGAACTTCAACAACTTACTAATTACTTATGCTCCAAATCCTAAACCCTAAACCTACACACTGCCATGTCTTATAGGATGAGATCGATTTCTCCCCAGATGAACTTCAACAACTTACTAATTACTTATGCTACAACTTCGTCACTGGACCCTAAACCTTAAACCCTAGCTGCAATACGCCGTCTCCCAGTAGCCCACTATCATCTTTGGAATGGTTGTATCACATTGGAGTCTGGAAAGTGTAGCACTGAACTTTCCTCAGACAACAAACGCTCCCTCTCTCTCTCTCTGGATAGCCCTGCCATCTCCCACTGGATTCCTTTCTCTCTCTCTCTCTCTCTCTCTCTCTCTCTCTCTCTCTCTCTCTCTCTCTCTCTCTCTCTCTCTGTCCCTCCCGACTCCAGTGGAATCAATTATTAACATTGCTAATTACGAAATTGGAATAGATAATTTATTGCTGATACCTACCCCAGTGAGATCTCATAGTTAAAATCATGATTTTGTCAATATGAATGCGAAGATCATATCTGCAACAATGGAATGAATGATAAAAAATGGTAGACATGGGTAATGAAGAAGTAAAAATGGGAATAGTAACAAAGAATCAAAGCTAAAGCCAAGGTAATGATGCGATAGGTCATTGAATGACACATGAAGACATTGAATAAAGGGTCATCTTCTCAAGTGTAGGTGAGGTAGAAGAAGAAAGAGAGATGGCTGGAGATCGAACTTGTGAGATGAATGTGACAATGCAGATATAAATATCCTCAACACTACTGACAAAGATATCTGTCTCTTAAGTGAACTGTTAATTGTGGGTTGACGTTTGTAGACATATTCCAAAACTGAAAACTGTCCGGGCTTGCCAAGAAGCATTTCGCTATTCGGCTAACCTCAACAGAAACTCTCTTAAGATCCAGATGCCTTATCTGAAAATATTTGCTTGCTTGTACCTGCTGTAAAGGGCATCTGAATGCTATTTGATGCTATTTGGAATGCCTCAAATAAAACTCATGTCCAGCACAAACTTTTGGCTAAACTTTTCCAATTCAGTTTATCTATGTGTGTTACTTTAGCTATCTTTATGTAGGTGCATTTACAATGCAGGGCATTCAGTTTCTTTAGCGTATATGAGTTGGATTGTTTCTGCATATGCAAACAACAATGTTTACCTCTTAGAGGTCAAATTATCAGTGTTTCTTCACAAGATTTGCTAGACAGTTGCCTAGCAATCATTGCAAACACTGTGCTTGAGCACTTCAGGTATCTTTATCTTGAATTGCTCATTTCATACCTTTGTTTAGACCATAACGTACTTGATTCACCTGTTCCCTTGATTTGTTGTTTGGATAGTACTGTCATTCTCTAAACATGAGTTCCACCAGTGCATACAAACAACTGAATACTTTGAGCCTTATGTTAGCTGTTATTGGGAAGCATTTCAGTTTACTTGCAAAATTTGAAGCATTCTGACATTCTACTTTTGCTCAAGTTTGATAGCAACGTGACTTTGGCTTATGATTTTATGGATGGTCAGAATTACAGTTTCAGGATGCAGATAGCGAATCTTCTGTAATGGATTCTATGACAATCCCATTGCAGCTAGCAATTGCGGGCCGGCCAAATGTGGGAAAATCAACTCTGTTGAATGCGTTACTTCGAGAAGAGAGAGTCTTAACCGGTCCAGAGCCGGGCTTAACCCGAGATGCTGTTCGAGTTGGTTTTGACTATAAAGGAAAACAAGTGTATCTGGTAAACTTATGAAGAGGGGATTAAACCATTTTTTTGTTTTGTTGGGGCTTCGACCATCTGTAAAGCAAATTTTAAAATCACCCTTCGTTCTAAGTGTGATTGACCACTCTGAGCTTTCATGTTTAGCTTGAGTTAGGCAATTAGCCTATCAAACGACCAGTGTATAACTCTTCTGATGTGATTCATAGTTAAAAATTTACTGAATATTATAGCTCCAGCCTTTAAGATGTTGAGGTAAACTGGGATTACTGTTTAAAAATTATGTTGGAAACGTAAAATTGTCAAAAGAGAATGTGTGATATAAAACTGTTGACCCAGCATCAACAACCACATAAAGTTACGCATTGACCACCCACATGTAACAAATTGATTCTTATCATATATTGTAGTCAAGGTTCGATATGTTTTTTATGTCCCCTCCTTGCCAAGCACCTTCATGTGTGCCATCACCGCAAACCAACATGGGTGGTCCAAAACACCATAGAGGTTGCTAGTAGACTTACACCCAACCATAAGCTCCCCACCCAAGCAAGAGCTTCCTCTGAGCTTAGGACAACTTGCAATCAAGCAAGAAAGACACCCGAGCCCTTAGCCATCTCTAAGCACAACTCCATGCAGCTCATAACTTGCATCAACTCTCGCAATTCTTTTGAAAGTGCTTCTGCAAGAATGGATCCTGTCTGAAGGCTTGGCATGCTGATATTGCCTGGAGCCATTGATTGACTTTAAGGGCACTTACACACAATGGCACTCGAACTGTCTCATCCGTGCTAGCATGCACTTTGACCCATAACCCAAGGCTAGTCTAATTATGTCCATTGGGGGCATAACATTCTCACCCCCTTGAATTGTAAAGGTCTAGGAGATGAACCTTTGTGAACAATACTCAATATTGTATTGTTTTGATCTTCTTTTCTTAAGATTTTGGATCTAGATTCATGTTACACACACAATTGTAGATTGGATCCGTTCCATAGAATTATTATTATTTTATGTTGGCGGTGCTACAATTGAGAGTTAGAAGCTACTAGTGTCCCATACCACCAACAACAATTTTACTTTGTACTTGCTACAATAGAGACCAATCTATCTTAGCCAGAGCACATGATCATGAAATAGATGGAGTTGGAACTTCCATGACATATTTGTACAAATAGGTTCTTTGTTGAAACTCTCCATATACATGTCTTTTAAAAGCATCTTCTGCACATGTGGTAAGTCCATCTATGTTATGGACACACATAGTCCACACTTCTCTATTTCTGACCATTATTAGTGGACAATTATTTTTTATTACATTGACAAAGTCCCGGAATGCCATTTTACATGGTTCCTAATTTGGGCCCTAATTTTTGAATTTCATATTTCCTTCCTACTATATTTAAGGGAGGTAGCTTTTGCTTAGGATAAATATTTTTTGTGGTTTTGATGATTTAGTCTTGAACTTCTTGTAGAGGAGTTACACATTTTTGGAGGACTTAGCTGAAAATCTTCTCGAGCTATCGGCAATCATTTATTCAACTGATTTCTTAGTTGGAGGATGCTTTTTGAGTATTAGCACAGGTGTGTCTTGTTTCTTGCTAGCCACAAGATGTTCAGCAGTTTTATTGGGCACAACATCATTTGGCCCAAGTTCATCATGAGTACAAGTTTTTTCGCTGATCATCATAGGTCGTTTCTAGAGTTTTGAGGGTCACTCCATTTATCTATGTCTTTCTTTTGCCTGCCATAAGTTTGTTTAGGGTTGCTCTCTTATTTAGAAGTTATTTGGACATTACTATGGCCCTTTTCAGATTTTAGAAAAGCTTCGTCCTGTCACATATCATTTACATACTCCTCACACTACTCGTGCTTGTGATATCTTTCTCGTCAGTCTACTTTGCTCTTCTCTTTTTTGGAGAACCTTGCGATCCTTCAGATTATGATCTATTTCCTTTTTGCCTAATGCTATATTGCAAGTTTGGGTTGTTCTCTGTCGTTGTCATTGCCTTGTCCAATTCCTATTCCAGTGGGATGGTCGACCTATTGATGAAGCTACTTGGAGTCTTTTGATGTTTTTGCACTTTTCACGCTCTTGTACAAGATCCTCCTATTGTCGATGTAGTTATTTCCAATCTTTCTGTTGTTGATGGACCTCTTGATCTTGTTGCTACTTTCCGATCTTTCTGTTGTTGATGTACCTCTTGATCTTGTTGATGTACTTGCTATTGATGATTTTGATGCTCTTGCTATTGATACTCCAAGTGTTGTTGATGATGATATCTCAGTCGCTCGTTGACATCCGATTTTGATTACTTATTGATATGGTCTTATTAGCACCAAAAACGTGATTCTCCATGCTCAAATATTGCATAAGCTTTATGATACTAAAAGCAGGCCTTTGCGGCTATAGGGGATTTGGCTCTTGGATTGACAGCACGAGCACGAAATTATAACCAAGGAAAGAAAACGATAAACAACGGTACAAAAGTAGCTTTAGTAAGTAAAAGCACAACCCACATTGAGGGCAATGTTTTGAAAGGGGGGAGTGTTATGGACACACTTAGTCCACATGTCTCTATTTTTGACCATTAGTAGTGGATATGCATTTTTTATTACATTTGACAATCCCGGGAAGGAACCCCATTATACATGGTTCCTAAGTTGGGCCCTAATTTTTGAATTTCACATTTCCCTCCAACTAAATTGAAGGGAGGAAGATTTTGCTCATTATTAATAGCCACCAAGGCTATTCATTTTTCAATTTTGATGATTTGGAGTCTTGAGCTTCTTGTAGAGGAGTTATTGGAGATCTTAGCTGGAGATCTGCTTGAGCTATCGGTAGCCATTGAGATTCATGCTATTTTCTTAGTTGGAGAATGCTTATGCTTCATTTGATACCAATATCTATGATTGAGTTTATAACAATCTTCCACCCTGAGAGGGTATGTATCTCTAAGATGCTAGGCTCACCATCCAATCTCTAGAGATTCAACTTCATAATCTCCAAGTTTGAGATTTAACAATTAAATCTCTCTCAATGGGTTAGGCTGTAGCTAGTTGAGTCCTATTGGAGAAGTTTGTCTCCATTTATGACCTCATTTATGGCCATTTTAAAGTCATATCTTCTTTGGGTGCCCAACAATATGTATGGTGCCACATAATCTTAATGTTGGACACACCAATTTCTTGTATTGGAAGGTCAATCTCTAGTTACATCATTTCTTACAAATTTTGTATTCACCAAGATGATCTTTGGGCCCTAATTGGAACTTCTGACCGTGAGTTAGTCAAGCATAGGTGTGTAAGATTGATCTTATCTAAGTCACTCTATAAGTGAATCATTATTCTACAGTAGATCTCAAAAACTCATACACGGGTTCAGATCATGAATCACTTTCAACTCTCCAGGTCAAGTGTTATGGAATCCAACTGTCCACAAGAAAAAGTTGAATATGAAATGTCTTTAGAAGCTTTATGCTTTCAAGCTTCACACATTAATCATCATGGAGCAGGGCTATTACATTGACGTGGGGGTAACTTCCGGTTTCAATACTTCAAAATGATGGAAAAGTTTCTTTCTCTATTTATTGCACAAATATCATTGACCATCTATTGACTTTCTGCATACCCCATTAAAATGGTTAGTCAATAGCAATGCCTGCTTAGCATATTCTCTAAAGCTCACAACTTTCTTTGTTATTTATTATTCAATAGTATCAATCTCTAGCACTTGGCTACAAATAACATGGTGTAAAAGAACCTCTTGTTTGAGTGTACTCATGACAACACGGGGGCATCTTTCACTCTCACAAATAGAGTCTTAAATTATCAGAAATTTTTCCAAATATTAACAAGTTACAGCCTGGCTAGAAAGTATAGTGTCCAATCTTTCATAAAAGCTTAGGTTTATGAAATGTCTTATACCTAGTAGAAACTTAATATCAACTAGTAGCCTTGTTGTATGGAATTCTTTATATAAACTTGGCCCGATGACAACATGAGCCTTCGTTGATCCCTCAGCTTGTCCATACTTAAACGCTTAGACCACGCGAGGGGGTCCTTCTGTAGAAACCTATTATTAAATGAAAGGACAAGCTTAAGCCCATAGAATAGGCATGTGTTCACTGTTTATTTTCTACACATGATTTGACTTTGGTGTCATGTTGACAGGTTGATACGGCAGGTTGGATGCAACGATCAAAGGTGGAAGGACTTGTTGCTCTTGGTGCAATGCATGCTCGTAGAAATCTTATGAGGGCTCACATTGTAGCCCTTGTTCTTGATGCAGAAGAGGTTATTGCCATTTCTCTATCTTTGATATTCTACCTTGAGTTCACCTTTTCTACGTGATATCATCTAACTTGTCAGCTATTTTTGTAGCTTCATGGTCTCACTTTTATTCTACCTTGATGCATGATTATGGAAAGCTGAAAGAATGCTACGTTAACAAGGTGTGGTCACTTGAAAGTTGCAATAGAGATTAGGGTATTAATGAGTTTGAAGCCATTTTGTGTGAGAATTTTGAGAGCTACCTAGATATAAAGACCCGTTTGGTCGGTTATAATCTTAAATATATTTGTTTGTGTATCATTGAGTGACTTTTTGGTGGAAATTGCGATGCAAATAGGTTTTAAGAAATGGTAGGGTACGCATAACTCACCATGGGTGTTGACCAGTGTTTTAATCAATGGACATGGGTACGCATAACTCACCATGGGTGTGACCAATGTTTTAATCAATGGACATTTACTGTCAGCATCTTTGATATATCTTCGGGAACACAATCTCTCCATATTGACTAGGGAGGCCTTACCTTTCCAGGTGGCAGCATATCTCATACTAAAAATAAGTCACGTAAAAAGAACACCATGCGTGTGTGTGTGTGTGTGTGTGTGTGTGTGTGTGTGTGTGTGAGAGAGAGAGAGAGAGAGAGAGAGAGAGAGAGAGAGAGAGCTTAGTTCAACTGCATGATTTGACTTAGTCCTTTGGTGTATGACAGATATCAAAGGCAAAGTCAAGCATGCGTCACTCAGAAGCAGCACTGGCCCGTTGGGTGACACAGGAAGGCCGGGGTCTGGTGGTGGTTGTAAATAAGATGGACCTCCTCTCTGGGAAAGACAGTGCTGCCGTACGTGAGCAAGTAATTAGAGCTGTATCGGAGGAAATACAAAAAATACTTCCCCAGGTTTACATTTTCTTGTGTCTTCATGAACTGTTGCACTAGATTCTTCAGTTGCCTTCTGAAAAGACCTGGATTCAAGGAATTCACATGTTTCTGGATGTATGCAAAAGTTTGTAGGTGTTATCCATATGCTTGGATGCAGGAGATTTTTGGATCTTACTTTTGCCGTCAAAATCTGTGTATATGAGCCTGATTTGTGGTCACACTTAAGAATGATTAATATGTATAGAGACCCTGCTTTTTCAATATAGTTTTCTGTATATACAGGTTATTTCCCACGAGGGCATTCTTCTACATCTCTCAGAAGTACTTAAGAGTTTGTGGATCAAGCTACCATTGCCAAGGCCAATACTCTGACTTGCCCTTGGCATCTCTATATAAGAAGGTAGTGCACATGGGCAATTCGGGCTAGTTCAAGACAGTGATGTAGTAGTCATGACTCTACTCTCTAGTCTACCTCTAGACTACGAGAATTGGATAATGATTATAACAACACAAGCAGAGATTACTCTTTCCAAGGTAATAATCATGCTACTCCATGAACATTCAACAGACAAGGAGGAATCACAATTCAGCAGTCTCTGACAAATAAAAAAAATCTAGCACTATTCATCAAGATAGGCTTCAAAGGAAAAACGAAAAAACTAGCAAAGCATGAGAATAAAAATCAGAACTGACAGAACTCTGAATTCAAATAAAGAAAAAGATTTTATGCAAGTATTATAGAAGAACAAACCATGACATTCAAGATTGTAGAATCTTGAAATTCAACAATAACAAGAAAAAGCAAGCTGATCAGCAACAAGTTAATACTATAGAAGCCATAAAAGAAACAGACAATGAGGAGGATCATTCAGCCTTCATGACAAAGCATGAAGACATTCAAGATTATCAATTTTGATATCTTGATTCAAGTGCAACTCAGCACATGACCAACCATAAAGAATGGTTCCAATAATACCAATCCTATGATATTTTTACAAACTTAGTTATTCTTTTGCTTTTTCTTCTCAAGCATTACGTGCTGCAACGTCTAAAAGTAAACTCTACATTTGCATTATAGAATGGGCACCGCAATATTCAAGCATCATGCACATGTCTAATCAAAAATTAGTTCATGATCTAGACTATTCTAGCAGCAAGAGTCATCATGAATGTGAAAATTGTATTTTAGAAAAACATGCTAGAACACCATTTAGATCATATCATGTTCATATTTCAAAAGATTTATTAGAAATTGTACATAGTGATTTACGTGGACCCATGGATAATCCTTCTTTAGGGGGGAGACAAGTACTTCTTGACATTCATAGCTGATTTTTCTAGAAGAGCTGTAGTATACTTTCTTAAGAAAAAATTAGTTCAAACAACGTTTTGTGCAACATATCTCTTGATGATGTTAGCTGATGCTTAGAACTAGCATCACTGGTGAATATGCAATTTCCTGAAATTCTGTTTTCTGCAAATGAGGAGTGTTTTCCTTTTTTCAAAATGAAAAAAATATTCATTTGTCCTTCTTGCAATCGGATGTTGTCAGGCTTCTGTCCATGTAAGGTGTTAAAATGAGATCATATTTTTTGTGAAAAGTAGCCTCATTGCAGAAGGGTAGGATTAATGCCTATACGATTCATGATCATGAATTGAGTCTGAACTTTTTGTTTGCCTGATCAATTCATGACAGGTGGACGGTGTTCCTTTAGTTTTTGTGTCTGCTTTGAAAGGAAGAGGCCGATCAGCAATCATGAATCGAGTTTTTGAAAGTTATGAGAAGTGGTGCACTCGGTTGCCAACAGCACAACTCAACCGTTGGCTTGCGAAGGTAGAATTTTGTTTTTGGAATGTATATTAGCATGAATGAATAAATTTGAAAATAGAATGATTTCAGACATAAGAAGTGTAGATGTTCATGTTCTGCCAGAACAACACATACTCTGCTCATTAAAGATCATTCTAAACTGGTTGCTGATCTTCACAGATGCGCAGGGAATCCCATTTTGTTTTGTTTTGTTTTGCATTGACAAAAAATCCAAGTTACACTTAGATTGGGAATGCATACCCAAGAGTTATGATATACAACTGATTGACTTACACACAAATAGCTTATATGATGTAGACATGTGGTCTTCTGGGATCTTGGCAGGTCATGAACAGGCGACCTTCAGGAGTTGAACGTGGTCATGGAGCAAGAATTAGATACATTACACAGGTTAAAGCTCGTCCTCCAACGTTTGTCGTTTTTGTCACTGGTTCTGGCAGGATTGACGAGTCAGAGCTTCGGTTCATTGCTTCTTCTCTTAAAGAAGATTTCAACCTTAGTGGTATTCCACTACGTGTTCTTCAAAGGAGTAGTGAGGATGTCAGATAGTAATGAATAACATGTACCCGATTAAGAGCATCAACGTCCAGCTAATCATCTTTTGATGTGCCCTGTGATTGCAGAAAGATGGTATACTAATATGGGCACATCTTAGATTTTTCTGCTAAAGGATGTCCTTTTTAATTCATTCTAGTGCAGATAGGGTGGACAGTCACAAATTTTCGGAAAAAGAAAGACCATCATACATTATGCATATTGTATGAGATGTGCCAGTGCAGAATTAAGCAATGGTATGCAAACTGCGTCATAGTTTCGAATTGCCAAAATTACATGTATGTGAATTTTCCCTTAGTTCTTGGTAATTGGTGAAGTATGGTGGAGATGGTTGACCAACAATTTCACAATACAGTTTGGGGAATAATTTTTTTCCCTAACATCTTTTTGGTTCCATTGTCAAGATCTGTTTTGGTTTTCTAGGTGAAAGTCTTTTCTTTTGAATTAATGTGGCGGACTGTAATGAATCTCGAGTCACAATCAATATCAGTTTCTATCTATGAGACATCAACTTGAATAGTCACTACCTCCGTCCCAATAGGTAAACCTATGAATCAAACAAAATTAAAGACTTTTGATAGTCATCTTCTTCCTTGTACATTGAAATCCAGCCTTGAGGCATCAACTTGTAGGTGCTTAAAGGAAAGGAGGACAAAGATCCCAACATGCAATTATATCCAGTTGAGGTAACATGCAAGGCAAACTACTAGCTTAGGGACCCTTGTTGTTGGTTTAAACTAAAGGCCACATTTCTTGGATGTTATGGAAGCAAGCACAAGGACGAGGAAAGTATTGACAAGTTTTTATCTATCAACGAAATATACAACAAATATGCTCTTTTTTCATGTGCAAAGGTTTAGTGTACTAAGCAAATGACTTGGCCACTATCTTTTAAGATTTTCAAGCACTTCTAGAATGGTTGTAGGAGCGAGCTTCGGTAATGCATGGCTCAAATATATGACCAATTCTTTGAAATCATTTCTTCCACAATTTTTCAATTCAAAGAGGAGAGCCAAAAGTGTTGTTTTCAATGATCTAGGAGACATTCTAAGAGCACTTTCAAAGACACCACTATGACACTCTCTTTCCTGATATCTCTATATGGAGAAGACATCTCATCTTAACAGTATTGAACACGTAGAAAGTCTTATTCTCTCAAAAGGACAAGGTTTTGAAGTCACCATTGCAATGACTTCTTCCTTGACATGTTTATCTAATGAAGATACCTCATCTAAAAAAACAACTCTACTAAAGAAAGGTAAAAGCTCATCCTTCTAGTTCCATTATCCTAAGGCATTTAGTTGATTTGTCATACTTGTGGACAAAAAGGACTTGATGCTTGGGAATGTTGAACCAAATAGTGCATCTACTATGACAATATATCTAATCGTTCAATCAAAGAGTGTACCTACTTTCAAGATCGACCTATATAGCAAGTTTATGTGTACATGTTCATTTTGATAGTACACAATAGGAAAGAGATGGTCCTCCAGTAATATTTTCCACTAAATAGAGAGGTTGGGAGTTCAACTCCATTCTAGAACAAAAATGAGAACATACAAGAGAACAAAAGTAGGGAAGCAACAATGTCATTCTTCTAGATGCAATCACAGACTTGTCTCAAAAGTGCTGCTAGTTTTATTTGCAATCCTTTGAAAGTTTCATGGATAAGAACACAAATGAGGACATACAAGAGAAAGCAACAATCTCATTCTCCTAGATGCAATCATAGACTTGTCTCAAGAGTGTCACTAGTTTTATTTGCAAATTTCCAATTGTTATTTATAAAGTAGTAGATTAGAACTTTGGAATAGTAGGATAGGCAAGCTAAAATGATACGAGTACTATTGGGTATTGGGGAAATAAATGTAGAGTCTAAAGGGAATGATAGAAGGCTAAATGGAAAATAAATTATGTTCAAACTGTCAGGCTATGATGAATGACTCCTTCCCCTCAGTGTGTAAACTATGCCTATCAAATTTAAATCAATTGCATCGTGACAAAGGTGGCAACTGATTTTACTTGATCCTCGCTCTTGAAATTGTCAAAATTGATTCAATTGATTACGTAGACAAACACAAACTCATTAACGTTGGTTGTAAAAACGTGTGTTGCGAAAACATTGAGATGTTCAGACAAGACAATATGAGAGCTAAGAAATGAAGGTGCTTAAAGCAGTAAATCAGAGAAGCATAACTGACATGATAACTGAACACAATGAGACAATTAGATTGAGTTCAGAATGTAGCATGTACATAATCAGCTAAATAACGAGCACAATGCAATTGCGGTAGTAATCGCGTGCTCGAACTTGTCTCTTTTATTGACTCTCTGTCTTGAACAATCTAAGGTGGAAGGAGACCGCTTTGGATTAATCTCTTATTGATGAATAATGAAGATTGGCGATTACCAAAAAGATTGCTGCTTATGAGATATATATATATGCAAGGTTTGCACTGGGAACTAGAGGAATTGAATCAGTCACTGTCTGACGGCGCACGATTGACCATGATAGAGTTTAATGCACTTGCTTGAAGTGCCTTGTCAGGTCGAGAAGTGGTTGTACTAGGTCTTCATGTTGAAGTACATGTCCGAACACCAAGTGGTTGGATTTGTACTAGGCCACAAATGTTGTAGTCATATCTAGCTGATAGTGGTAAGTACCCGTAAGACTTCGTAGGGAGACTTTGTGAGAAGTCGTAAGTGGCCCGTGACAACCGATAGTCATAAGAAGAGTAATTCCTCGATAACCGTAAGAGGCTGCAAAACTACATTCGACTATTCGACGATTTGCCAATTGTTTGTGAGCGTCTGACAATTCGATGATTTACCAATTGTTTGACAATTGAATGGATCTGGATAAAAGATTGGATTTAGGGAGAGAGAGTGAAATAGTCATGAATTGCGTTGGACAGTACTCCGAAGTGACCTCTTTGTCGAGAATCTTGCGCTTGACATAATGATTATATTTAATTTCAATGTGCTTACTCCTAGAATGAAATCTAGGATTGGTCGATAAGTCAATGGCACTTGATTATCACATAAGACGATTGTCGTGTACTAGACGAATGTCTGATAATAAATTTCTCAACCACACTGCTTCTTTGGTAGCTTGAGAGACAACGATATACTCTGACTCTATGGATGAGAGAGCGATAGAGGTCTGATTGCGAGTGTTCCAAGCAATAGGACCATTGTTGAGGAAGCCTTGTAAATTCAGATGTGGATTTACGAGTATCTACATCTCCCGCCCAACTCGCATATGTATATCCATTGAGTATTTAGAGCCTGTTGTTGTCATTGTCGACTCCTCCGTAGTAGATGCATTGGTCCTTCATAGCTCAAATATATTTCATGACTATGATTAGAGACTTCCAATGGGATAATGCCTAGATAGCCATGTATCGGCTTAGGAAGCTTATTGCAAAAGCAATGCTAGGTCTAGTGCAGACCACTGCATACATGAAAGTACCTAAGATAGATTGGTATGGGTAATCTCTCATTTGCTCCTTCTCTTCCTTTGTCTAGGGACATTGGTCCCTTGATAATTTTAGGCCTGGATCCATCGGTGAGTGAGCCAATGTGCAATTCATCGAATTATATCTGGTGAGTGCATTAAGAATGTACCTCTGTTGGGTGATATAAATCACCCTTTGTTTTCTATCTCTATAGATCTAAATTCTGAGACAGTAGTGAGCTTCGCCCAGACCTGTCATGTTGAATTCTAGGGACAACATCTTCTTAACATGCTTTATTAGACACTATCGTTGAAAAGCAATGTGTCGTCAACATAGAAAGTGATGATGATAAAGGAATGCTGCATTGGCTTGTAGTGTACATTCAAATGAACGGTGCTCGGGTTAAAACCCTATCCGATAAGGAAGGTGTTTATCCTTTGAAACCAAGCCCTTGCGGATTGCTTTAAGCCATGAAGTGCCTTTTGGAGTTTGCATACATGATTTTCCTTACCGTTGAGCATGTAGCCTTTGGGTTGTATCATGTAAATGTCTTCTTCAATAACTCCATTCAGATATTGTCTGCACATCCAACCGATGTACCTCTAGATTAGCCGCAACAGCATACGACAAAACATCTCATGATCATTAACCAATAAAGATATGCCATGTTTTTAGTGCAAGAATGTCATGTACTTTGAGTACATAAGTGCTTCTCAACGCATTAGAATATGCTTTGTAGGCCCAAAAGGAGCTATTAGCCTTAAGAACAAAACGATTTCCTCTTTAGGCCCTTCAAAGTACTTAAATAAGGAAAGCCCAAAGTAAAATTTAAAAGACTTAACAAGGGCTAACTATCTTTCAAGATAGTTATGTCTAGTTAAGTTAGTGGATTGTCTATAAGTAGGCAAGAGACATCAATTTGAGAATCTTTTGGCTCATCTGCAAATAAGAGAGCTTTTTGTGATGTGAGCCTTGGGAATAGAGCTTGCTAGGTCTCATGTGCCCAATCCACGTGAGTTCCCTTCCAATTTTGTATTTAACTTACTTCCATCCCTTCAATTATATGATGATTCCATGGAGCTCTATTTATACTTTGTATTTTATGTGGTTATATCAACATAAATGCATTCTTATTCTCTTGGATTATAGCTTTAGTTTCATTGTTATGGCTATTTGATTGGGTTTGGCACAAAGAATCAAGAATAAACATTCATCAGCCACTTTTTTGATGAGAAATCAAGTCAGCGCTCCAATAGACTGTTGGGAGTCGAGCGGCGTGCTCCGATACGAATGATGAGAATCGTGAGAAGAAAAATTCAGGAAACATTTGCGACTCTCCTTCGAGATTCGGATGGAGTTCAGATGCGTTCGCTGAACACTGCCAGCTGAAACACTCCTACAATCCTCTAGAGGGTAGTCAGGTACTATTGAT